>WNWK01016998.1:0-43455 GCA_009830355.1 Cherax destructor
ATTTGATCAGGTTGCACCTATTTATACAATAGGTTATATATCTATTAAATATGTTATTCAACATTTGCATTAGATTAAATTTTTTTATTATTTATTAACACATCGGCGATTCCCACCAAGGCAGGGTGGCCCGAAAAAGAAAAACTTTCATCATCTTAACTCTATCACTGTCTTGCCAGAGGGTGCTTTACACTACAGTTATAAAACTGCAACATTAACACCCCTCCTTCAGAGTGCAGACACTGTACTTCCCATCTCCAGGACTCAAGTTGGCCTGCCGGTTTCCCTGAAACCCTTCATAAATGTTATTTTGCTCACACTCCAACAGCACGTCAAGTATTAAAAACCATTTGTCTCCATTCACTCCTATCTAAAAATGCTCACGCACGCTTACTGGAAGTCAAGCCTCTCGCACACAAAACCTCCTTTACCCCCTCCCTCCAACCTTTCCTAGGCCGACCCTACCCCGCCTTCCCTCCACTACAGATTTATACACTCTCAGAGTCATTCTGTCTCGTTCCATTCTCTCTACATGTCCAAACCACCTCAACCCCTCCTCAGCTCTCTGGATAATAGTTTTGGTAATCCCGCACCTCCACCTAATTTCCAAACTCCGAATTCTCTGCATTATATTCACACCACACATTGACATCAGACATGACATCTCCACTGCCTCCACCCTTCTCCTCATTGCAACATTCATCACCCATGCTTCACACCCATATAAAAGTGTTGGTATAACTATACTCTCATACATTCCCTCTTTACTTCCATGGACAAAGTTCTTTGTCTCCACAGACTCAGTCACCACTCACCCTTTTCCCTTCATCAATTCTATGATTCACCTCATCCTTCATAGACCCATCTGCTGACATGTCCACTCCCAAATATCTGAATACATTCACCTCCTCCATACTCTCTCCCCCCAATCTGATATCCAATCTTTCGTCACCTAATCTTTTCGTTATCCTCATCACCTTACTCTTTCCTATATTCACTTTCAATTTTCTTCTTTTAACACCCTACCAAATTCATCCACCAAAATCTGCAACTTCTCTTCAGAATCCCCCAAAAGCACAGTGTCATCAGCAAAAAGCAACTGTGACAACTCCCACTTTGTATTTGATTCTTTGTCTTTTAACCCACACATCTTGCCAAGACCCTCGCATTCACTTCTCTTACAACCCCATCTATAAATATATTGAACAACCATGGTGACATCACACTCCTTGTCTAAGACCCACTTTACTGGGAAATAGTCCCCTCCCTCCTACACACTCTAACCTGAGCCTCACTATCCTCATAAAATTCTTCACTGCTTCCAGTAACCTACCTCATATTCCATATACCTGCAACATCTGCCACAGTGGCCCCTATCCACCCTATCATACGCCTTTTCCAAATCCATAAATGCCACAAAAATCTCTTTACCCTTATCCAAATACTGTTCACCTATGTTTCACTGTAAACACTTGGTCTACACACCCCTACCTTTCCTTAATTCTTTCAATAATAACTCTACCATACACTTTACCAGGTACACTCAACAGACTTATTCCCTATAATTTTGCACTCTCTTTTGTCCCCTTTGCCTTTATACAAAGGAACAATACACACTCTCTGCCAATTCCTAGGTACCTTACCCTCTTTTATACATTTATTAAATAATAGCACCAACCACTCCAAGACTATATCCCCACCTGCTTTTAACATTTCAATTTTTATCCCATCAATCCCAGCTGCCTTACCCCCTTTCATTCTAACCACTGCCTCACGAACTTCCCCCACACTCACAACTGGCTCTTCCACACTCCTACAAGATGTTATTCCTCCTTGCCCTATACACGAAATCACAGCTTCGATGTCTTCATCAACATTTAACAACTCCTCAAAATATTCCCTCCATCTTCCCAATACCTCTAACTCTCCATTTAATAACTCTCCTCTCCTATTTTTAACTGTCAAATCCATTTGTTCCCTAGGCTTCCTCAACTTATTAATCTCACTCCAAAACTTTTCTTATTTTCAACAAAATTTGTTGATAACATCCCACCCACTTTCTCATTTGCTCTCTTTTTACATTGCTTCACCACTCTCTTAACCTCTCTTTTTCTCTCCATATACTCTTCCCTCCTTGCATCACTTCTACTTTGTAAAAACCTCTCATATGCTAACTTTTTCTCCCTTACTACTCTTTTTACATCATCATTCCACCAATTGCTCTTCTTCCCTCCCGCACCCACTTTCCTGTAACCACAAACTTCTGCTGAACACCCTAACACTACATTTTTAAATGTACCCATACATCTTCGACCCCATTGCCTACACTCTCACTAGCCCATCTATCCTCCAATAGTTGTTTATATCTTACCCTAACTGCCTCCTCTTTTAGTTTATAAACCTTCACTTCTCTCTTACTTACTACTTCTATTTTCCTTGTATCCCATCTACCTTTTACTCCCTGTAGCTATAACTAAAAGTGATCTGATATATCTGTGGCCCCTCTATAAACATGTACATACTGAAGTCTACTCAACAGTCTTTTATCTACCAATACGTAGTCCAACAAACTACTGTCATTACGCCCTACATCATATATTGTATACTTACTTATCCTCTTTTCTTAAAATATGTATTACCTATAACTAAACCCCTTTCTATACAAAGTTCAATTAAAGGGCTCCCATTATCATTTACACCTGGCACCCCAAACTTACCTACCACACCCTCTCTACATGTTTCTCCTACTTTAGCATTTAGGTCCCCTACCAAATTACTCTCTCACTTGGTTCAAAAGTTCCTATACATTCACTTTACGTCTCCCAAAATCTCTCTCTGTCTCCTCTACCTCCTCTCTTCTCCAGGTGCATATATGCTTTTTATGACCCACTTTTTGCATCTGACCCTTATTTTAATCCACATAATCCTTGAATTTACACATTTATATTCCCTCTTCTCCTTCCATAACTGATGAGAATATGAGAATTTATTGTACGTTGAGCATTTACTTTTTGGGGTTCTGGGGCTAGGGGAGTAACACAGTGAGTAATCATAATTTGAGGCGGTGGAGAGTGATTTGGTAGCTTTGTAGGTCAAGTTAAGTACTGAGTACAGTGGACCCCGAGTTTCGTAAAACTTCACTCCTGAAGTCTGCTCAAGTGCCATTACCGAACAATTTACTCCCTTAAGGAAAAATTTCACATAGGTTAGTCTATTTCAGACCCCCAAAAATACACTTCCACAAGAACTTATAAAATTATACTTACATAATTGCACGATTTCCGGGGTATTCGTTAACCGAGGGTCCACTGTATTTAGTTTTGGGTAAGTAGGTGGTTTTTAAGAAGAGTCTTGAATTGATGTACAGACAGACAAGGTTCCTTTTTTATTCACTGGTAATGAATTCCAAATTTTTGGGCCCTTTATGTGCATAGAGTTTTTACATAGTGAGAGATTGACACGGGGAACATCAAATAGTGATCTGTGTCTTGTGTTATGGTCATGTGTCCTGTTAAGGTTGGTAAGGAGAAGTTTGGGCGGAGGGTTTATATTTGAGTGTAGTGTTCTATGTATGTAGTAGGCACAATAATAAGTATGAATGTTCTTTATGCTGAGTAAGTTTAGACTTTTGAATATTGGTGGAGTATGCTGTCTGGAGTGGGAATTTGTTATTCTGACTGCAGCCTTTTGCTGGGTTATTAGTGGTCTGAGATGATTTATTGTTGTTGAGCCCCATGCACAAATTCCATAGGTGAGATAGGGGTAAATGAGTGAGTGGTACAGGGCAAGGAGAGCTGGTTGTGGAACATAGTAATGTATCTTTGATAGAATGCCTATGGTCTTAGAGATTTTCTTGGAAATTTGTTGTATATGTGTCTGAAATTTGAGGCTACTGTCAAGGTGGATTCCTAAGAATTTTCCCTCTATGTTAAGTGGAACATTTGTAGCTCTGTTTCCAAACTGAATGAAATAGGTTTTGTCAATACTGAGAGTAAGCTTGTTAGTCATCATCCAGGTAGTTATTTTCTGTAGTTCAGCATTTAGTGTTGGCTAGTATGACTGGGCTTGGGTGAGAGAAGACATATGTAGTGTCATCTGCAAATAATATGGGTTTGAGTAGTTGAGATGCATTTGGTAGGTCAGTGATGTAAATGAGAAAGAAAAGTGGGCCAAGGACACTCCCCTGTGGGACCCCGACTGTAATTGGTTGTGTGGAAGAGTTAGCTCTATTTGTATACACATATTGGCTTCTGTTGCTAAGGTATGACTTTAGGTAGTTGAGGGAGTGCCCACTTATACTATAGTGTGTTAATTTTATGTGCAACAAATCATGGTCAACTGTATCAAAAGCTTTACATAAATCAATGAAGATTCAGGGACTGGGCCCCAAAGTTCTGATAGCTGAGCAGGACTTCTTTTTTCTCGAGAGCGGTGTACATTAGTTCATGATGGTAGGATTGCTGGTGTCTTTTTTCTGTCTCATAAACACGCTGGATAACAGGTATATCTAGCTACTTCTACTTACACTTTAGGTCACACTACACAGGCATGCACATGCATATATATACATACACACATCTAGGTTTTTCTTCTTTTTCTTAATAGCTCTTGTTCTTTTATTTTCTCTATTGTCCATGGGGAAGTGGAAAGAATCTTTCCTCCATAAGCCATGCGTGTCGTATGAGGCGACTAAAATGCCGGGAGCAATGGGCTAGTAACCCCTTCTCCTGTACACATTTACTAAAAAAGAGAAAAAGAAAAACTTTATAAAACTGGGTTGTTTGAATGTGCGTGGATATAGTGCGGATTATAAGAAAGAGATGATTGCTGATGTTATGAATGAAAAGAAGTTGGATGTCCTGGCCCTAAGCGAAACAAAGCTGAAGGGGGGTAGGCGAGTTTCAGCGGGGAGAAATAAATGGGATTAAGTCAGGAGTATCTGAGAGAGTTAGAGCTAAGGAAGGGGTAGCAATAATGTTGAAGGATCAGTTATGGAAGGAGAAGAGGGAATATAAATGTGTAAATTCAAGGATTATGTGGATTAAAATAAGGGTCGGATGCAAAAAGTGGGTCATAATAAGCATATATGCACCTGGAGAAGAGAGGAGTGTAGAGGAGAGAGAGAGATTTTGGGAGATGTTAAGCGAATGTATAGGAACTTTTGAACCAAGTGAGAAGAGTAATTGTGGTAGGGGACCTAAATGCTAAAGTAGGAGAAACATGTATAGAGGGTGTGGTAGGTAAGTTTGGGGTGCCAGGTGTAAATGATAATGGGAGCCCTTTGATTGAACTTTGTATAGAAAGGGGTTTAGTTATAGGTAATACATATTTTAAGAAAAAGAGGATAAATAAGTATACAAGATATGATGTAGGGCATAATGACAGTAGTTTGTTGGACTACGTATTGGTAGATAAAAGACTGTTGAGTAGACTTCAGGATGTACATGTTTATAGAGGGGCCACAGATATATCAGATCACTTTTTAGTTATAGCTACAGTGGGAGTAAAAGGTAGATGGGATACAAGGAAAATAGAAGCAGTAAGTAAGAGAGAGGTGAAGGTTTATAAACTAAAAGAGGAGGCAGTTAGGGTAAGATATAAACAACTATTGGAGGATAGATGGGCTAGTGAGAGTGTAGGCAATAGGGTCGAAGATGTATGGGGTAGATTTAAAAATGTAGTGTTAGAGTGTTCAGCAGAAGTTTGTGGTTACAGGCAAGTGGGTGCGGGAGGGAAGAAGAACGATTGGTGGAATGATGATGTAAAGAGAGTAGTAAGGGAGAAAAAGTTAGCATATGAGAGGTTTTTACAAAGTAGAAGTGATGCAAGGAGGGCAGAGTATATGGAGAGAAAAAGAGAGGTTAAGAGAGTGGTGAAGCAATGTAAAAAGAGAGCAAATGAGAGATTGGGTGAGATGTTATCAACAAATTTTGTTGAAAATAAGAAAAAGTTTTGGAGTGAGATTAATAAGTTGAGGAAGTCTAGGGAACAAATGGATTTGACAGTTAAAAATGGGAGAGGAGAGTTCTTAAATGGAGAGTTAGAAGTATCGGGAAGATGGAGGGAATATTTTGAGGAGTTGTTAAATGTTGATGAAGACAGGGAAGCTGTGATTTCGTGTATAGGGCAAGGAGGAATAACATCTTGTAGGAGTGTGGACGAGCCAGTTGTGAGTGTGGGGGAAATTCGTGAGGCAGTGGGTAGAATGAAAGGGGGTAAGGCAGCTGGGATTGATGGGATAAAGATAGAAATGTTAAAAGCAGGTGGGGATATAGTTTTGGAGTGGTTGGTGCTATTATTTAATAAATGTATGGAAGAGGGTAAGGTACCTAGGGAATGGCAGAGAGCGTGTATTGTTACTTTGTATAAAGGCAAAGGGGACAAAAGAGAGTGCAAAAATTATAGGGGAATAAGTCTGTTGAGTGTACCTGGTAAAGTGTATGGTAGAGTTATTATTGAAAGAATTAAGAGTAAGACAGAAAGCAGGATAGCAGATGAACAAGGGGGCTTTAGGAAAGGTAGGGGGTGTGTAGACCAAGTGTTTACAGTGAAACATATAGGTGAACAGTATTTGGATAAGGGTAAAGAGGTTTTTGTGGCATTTATGGATTTGGAAAAGGCGTATGATGAGGTGGATAGTGGGGCAATGTGGCAGATGTATGGAATAGGAGGTAGGTTACTGAAAGCAGTGAAGAGTTTTTATGAGGATAGTGAGGCTCAAGTTAGAGTGTGTAGGAGGGAGGGGGACTATTTCCCAGTAAAAGTGGGCCTTAGACAAGAATGTGTGATGTCACCGTGGTTGTTCAATATATTTATAGATGGAGTTGTAAGATTAGTGAATGCGAGGGTCTTGGCAAGAGGTGTGGGGTTAAAAGATAAAGAATCAAATACAAAGTGGGAGTTGTCACAGTTGCTTTTTGCTGATGACACTGTGCTTTTGGGAGATTCTGAAGAGAAGTTGCAGAGGTTGGTGGATGAATTTGGTAGGGTGTGTAAAAGAAGAAAATTGAAAGTGAATATAGGAAAGAGTAAGGTGATGAGGATAACAAAAAGATTAGGTGACGAAAGATTGGATATCAGATTGGAGGGAGAGAGTATGGAGGAGGTGAATGTATTCAGATATTTGGGAGTGGACATGTCAGCAGATGGGTCTATGAAGGATGAGGTGAATCATAGAATTGATGAGGGGAAAAGGGTGAATGGTGCACTTCGGAGTCTGTGGAGACAAAGAACTTTGTCCATGGAAGTAAAGAGGGGAATGTATGAGAATATAGTTATACCAACACTTTTATATGGGTGTGAAGCATGGGTGATGAATGTTGCAACGAGGAGAAGGGTGGAGGCAGTGGAGATGTCATGTCTGAGGTCAATGTGTGGTGTGAATATAATGCACAGAATTCGGAGTTTGGAAATTAGGAGGAGGTGCGGGATTACCAAAACTATTATCCAGAGAGCTGAGGAGGGGTTGTTGAGGTGGTTCGGACATGTAGAGAGAATGGAATGAGACAGAATGACTTCGAGAGTGTATAAATCTGTAGTGGAGGGAAGGAGGGGTAGGGGTCGGCCTAGGAAAGGTTGGAGGGAGGGGGTAAAGGAAGTTTTGTGTGCGAGGGGCTTTGACTTCCAGCAAGCATGTGTGAGCGTATTTGATAGGAGTGAATGGAGACAAATGGTTTTTGGTACTTGACATGCTGTTGGAGTGTGAGCAAAGTAACATTTATGAAGGGATTCAGGGAAACCAGCAGGCCGGACTTGAGTCCTGGAGATGGGAAGTACAGTGTCTGCACTCTGAAGGAGGGGTGTTAATGTTGCAGTTTTATAACTGTAGTGTAAAGCACCCCTCTGGCAAGACAGTGATGGAGTGAATGATGATGAAAGTTTTTCTTTTTCGGGCCACCCTGCCTTGGTGGGAATCCGCCGATGTGTTAATAAAAAAAAAATGTGTATAATAGCATCATTCATGTTTTTATTAGGTCTGAATCCAAACTGACAGGGGCTGAGTATGTTATGGGAGACGAGATAGGAAAAGATCTGCCTATGAATTAATTTTTCAAAGATTTTAGAAAGGGTAAGTTAGTTATGCTGGTCTGTTTGATCTCCTTTGTGGATCAGGGTGACCCCTCGCTATTTTGAGAATTGATGGGAAGGTGGAGGATTCGATGGATTTGTTAAAGTGTGTTGCAATAATTGGTGACAGTATACTTGAGAAGCTTTTTTGTACATAAAAGGTGGTAAGTTATTTAAATCTTCTTTGTTTTTTAGTTTGTTGTTGATGAGCGAGACTTCTGTTGGGTTGGTTGGAGCTAGGAATAGTGTATTTGGGTAGGTAAGATAAGGTAAGATTTCTTCGGATTTTTAACCCCGGAGGGTTAGCCACCCAGGATAACCCAAGAAAGTCAGTGTGTCATCGAGGACTTTCTGTCTTATTTCCATTGGGGTCCTTAATCTTGTCCCCCAGGATGCGACCCACACCAGTCGACTAACAACCCAGGTACCTATTTGCTGCTAGGTGAACATGACAACAGGTGTAAGGAAACACGTCGAAATGTTTCCACCCGCCGGGAATCGAACCCGGGCCCTCCGTGTGTGAAGCGAGAGCTCTAGCCACCAGACCACCGGGCCAGTGAGGTAGTCTTTTGGTGGGGTGATTGAGCTTGGGATTCTGCTTGCTAGGTTTTTTCCTATGGTGGAAAAGAAAACACTGAGTCTGTTTGCTGTTTCAGTTGGTGGGAGTAGGGGTTCATCTGCTTTTATAAGTTTGATTGTTCTGTTTTTGGATATCTTTTTAGTTCCTAGAATTTCAGATAAGGTTTTCCATGTCTTTTTCATATCACCTTTTAAGTTTTGTAATCTGTCCTCACAATACAATTTTTTGATCTTCTTTTCAGGCTGGTTAGGACTGACGAGTAACATTTAGTGTGGTCTCTGGTTATTTGCCCCATTCTGTACTGTTTTTCATATAGGTGCTTTTTTAATGGATTTGAGGATGCTGGGTGTTAGCCAGGGACTGTTCAGTCTCTTAGCTGTGATCTGTTTAGTTTTTTAGGGCAATGCATGTTATAGAGGTATTGGGTCTTTTTTAGAAAATTATTAATACATTCATCAGTATCTGTACGTATAGATTTCTAGCTCGTTGTGCCAGTCAATGTTTGTCATTGCTGTTATAAAGTTGTTAATAGCTGCCTCATTATGTAGTCTGAAGGTAACTTTAGTAGTGTCTTGGGGCAATTTACCTAGGTTGGTTATGAGAAAGGTAGGGTAGTGGTCTGTGGTGTTATCTGTGATTATGCCTGATTTTAAAGGGGATATGATGTTAGTCCAGATGTGATCTAATAAAGAGATACTAGTATACCTTGAGTATACCTGGAGAGAGTTCTGAGGGTCAACACTCACATGGCCCAGTCTGTGACCAGGCCTCATGGTGCCTAAGGGCCTCATCAATCAGGCTGTTATTGCTGGCCGCACGTGATCCAACGTACAAACCACAGCCCAGCTGGTCAGGTACTGACTTTAGGTGCCTGTCCAGTGCCTGCTTGAAGACAGCCAGGGGTCTATTGGTAATCCCCCTGATGTATGCTGGGAGGCAGTTGAACAGTCTTGGGCCCCTGACACTTATTGTGTTGTCTCTTATCGTGCTAGTGGCACCCCTGCTTTTCATTGGGGGGATGTTGCACCATCTGCCGAGTCTTTTGCTTTCGTAGGTAGTGATTTTCGTGTGCAAGTTTGGTACTAGTCCCTCTAGGATTTTCCAGGTGTATATAATCATGTATCTCTCCATCCTGCATTCTAGGGAGTACAGATTTAGGAACTTAAGCGTTCCCAGTAATTTAGGTGGTTTATCGTAGTTATGCATGACGTGAAGGTTCTCTGTTACATTTTCTAGGTCAGCAATTTCACCTGCCTTGAAAGGTGCTGTTAGTGTGCAGCAATATTCCAGCCTAGACAGAACAAGTGACCTGAAGAGTGTCATCATGGCCTTGGCATCCCTGGTTTTGAAGGTTCTCATTATCCATCCCATCATTTTTCTAGCAGATGCGATTGATACAATGTTATGGTCCTTGAAGGTGAGATCCTCTGACATGATCACCCCCACATCTTTGACATTAGTTTTTCGCTCTATTGTGTGGTTGGAATTTGTTTTATACTCTGATGAAATTTTAATTTCCTCCTTCCTCATTGAACTTCTTATTGTTTTCTGTAGCCCATTTAAAGATTTAGTTGATGTTTGCCTGGAGTCATGCAATGTCTTCAAAGGAGGACACTCATGCAAATTTGGGTGTCATCTGCAAAGGAAGACATGGCACTGTGGCTTATATCCCTGTCTCTGTCCGATATGAGGATGAGGAACAAAATGGGGGCGAGTACTGTGCCTTGTGCAACAGAGCTTTTCACCGTAGCCACCTCAGGGTGTATAACTCTGTTAACTACTACTCTTTGTGTTCTATTTGTAAGGAAATTATAGATTCATCTACTGACTTTTCCTGCTATTCCTTTATCACGCATTTTGTGTGCTATTACACCATGGTCACACTTGTCAAAGGGTTTTGCACAGTCTATGTATATTACATCTGCATTGTTTGTCTTCTAGAGCATCCAGTACCTTGTCGTAGCGGTCCAGTAGGTGGGACAGACAGGAGCGACCTGGTTGTATAACTGATGGGTATATAGATGGGTGGTGATCTTGCTTCTTAGAACTCTTTCAAATTTATTATATGGGACGTTAGCGCTATCGGTCTGTAGTTCTTTGCTATTGCTTTACTGCCCACTTTGTGGAGTGGGGCTGTATCTGTTGTTTTTAGTAACTGTGGGACGACCCCAGTGTCCAAGCTCCCTCCCCACAGGATGCTAAAAGCATGTGATAGGGGCTTCTTGCAGTTCTTGATGAACACAGAGTTCCATGAGTCTGGGCCTGGGGCAGAGTGCATGGGCATGTCATTTATCACCTTTTCAAAGTCATTTGGCATAAGGATAATATCAGATAGGTGTGTGTCTACCAAATTCTGTCTCTCTCTCATAAAAAATTAATTTAGGTCTTCGACTCTCAGTCTTTTTTGTGGCTAGCTAAAAACCGAGTCATATTGGAACTTGAGTAGCTCACTCATTTCCTTGCTGTCATCTGTGTAGGACCCATCCCGTTTAAGTAGGGGCCCAATACTGGATGTTGTTCTAGACTTCGATTTGGCATAAGAAAAGAAATAGTTTGGGTTTCTTTCAATTTCATTTATGGCATTTAGTTCTTACCGCATTTCTCAACTCCTGTAAGATTCCTTTAGCTTTAGTTCGATGTTTGCTATTTCTCTGGCCAGTGTCTCCCTACATATTGCAGATATATTGGCCTCTTGTAGCCACTCTGTTATTCTTTGCCTTCACCTGTATAGGGAGAGCCTTTCTCTTTCTAGTTTACATCTTCTCCTCCTTTTTCTTAATGAAATATGCCTTGAGCATACCTCAAGTGCCACAGAGTTAATTTGTTCTAGACGTGGGGTGGGATCCGTGTTGCTTAGTCTATCTTACCAGTTTATATCATTTAGGACTTGGTTTACTTGATCCCACCTTATGTTTTTGTTATTGAAGTTGAATTTGGTGAAGGCTCCCTCGTGACTGATCATATTTTGTCGGTCTGGGGCTCCCCGCATACATGTCTGGACCTCTATTATGTTGTGATCTGAGTATATTGTTTTTGATATGATGACATTTCGTATCAGATGATCATTGTTAGTGATTATTATTATTATTATAATCAAAAGAAGCGCTAAACCACAGGGGTTATACAGTGCGGCTGGTTAGGACAGGATGCAGGGAGAATGGATTGTAAGAGGGAGATGGATGATTAGTAGGGTATGGATTGCAGCAGGACAGTGGATAGTGCAGGGATAGAGGGTAGCAAGAGATCAAGGTAGAAGGGACTGAGGGAGGTGCTAGAGGTATAATCTTCAGAGTTTGTGTAGTAAGTCAGTTTCTGTCAAAAAGTCAACGAGAGAGTCAGGATTAAAGGAGGGTCCATCAGCAAGAAGGGAAGGTAAAGAAAGGGCCGCAGAGCGAAGACGCCGTTGGAGGTAAATTCTGCGTGCTCGTTGATAGAGTGGGCAGTCCAACAGAATATGTCGAACAGACACTGGAACCTGACAATGCTCACAGAGAGGGGCAGGGAGCCTCTCCATGAGATACCCATGAGTAAGACGAGTGTGGCTGATGCGAAGATGGGAGAGTGTAGTCTCCCAACCCTGACATTGGTGACAAGAAGAAGGCCATAAACCTATACTCGGTTTAATAGAATGAAGTTTGTTATTTAGCAGGTCAGACCAGCGTTGTTGCCAACTGGTGCGAAGGTGGGTAGCAATGACCGCAAAATAGTCCGTGAAAGGAACACCTCTATATGAAACTGGAAGGTCATGTACTGCTGACCGCGCAGCAGTGTCTGCCTGTTCATTGCCCTGTACGTCAACATGACCAGGGACCCAACAAAAAACAATATCTTTGTGCTTGCTAAAGATACGGCGTAACCAAAGTTGGATACGAAGAACTAGGGGGTCAGGTGTATTAATTTTACGGATAGCCTGTAAAGCACTATGGGAGTCTGAAATAACCACAAATGGTGACACAGGCATAGATGCAATACGGATAAGTGCCACAAGAATGGCATACAATTCAGCCATAAATATGCTAGCCGAGGGTAATAGATGCCCTCGCATGACGCTGTCCGGGAAGACTGCTGCGAATCCGACACCGTCAGATGACTTTGAACCATCGGTGTATACTACGATGGCATGGGAATGAGAACGGAAATGGTCTAAAAAAAAGAGCGAGAAGCCGCAGTAGGTAGTTGGGCTTTCGCGCAAGGTAGAGGAATAGAACAGACATGGACAGCAGGAACTTTCCAAGGGGGTAGGGGAAAGGGAGATGTCACATGAACGTATAAAGGTGGTAGTTGAAGAGAAGACAAGAGTGAATGTAGACGAAGAGAAAAGGGACGAAGTAAACAGGGGCGACAGACAAATAAAGAGCGCCTACTAACATCTGTGACAATCCTATACATGGAAGGATTGCGGAGGTCATGGGAGCGAACATAATAGCGAATGCAATGTGCATCACGACGATCAGACAAGGATGGAATGTTCGCTTCTACATAGAGGCTCTCAACCGGGGAAGAACGAAATGCACCAAGGCATAAACACAATTGCTGGTGATGTATGGGAAGCCGCTGAATATATCTGGTCATCATAATTGAGTTTCGATAAAATTAGGGCTGAGTGCAGGCAGAGGAGAGTGCTACGATCAGCCCCCCACTAAAGATGTGCGAGGGTTTTTACGAGGTTCAGCAGGCTATGACAAGTTGCCTTCAGAGAGGTAATGTGAGGTTTCCAGGACAATCGACGGTCGAACAGGAGGCCGACAAACCTGACTGTATCACGTTCTGGGATATGTGAGCCATATAGGTACAACGGATGATCAGAGACCACTGAACGTCTAGTAAACATAATTTGATGAGTTTTGTTACTAGAAAATTTAAACCCGTGAGAGGAGGCCCAATCGGAAACTCGGCTGATGGCATGCTGGAGGGAAACTGCAATGAGGTGACAGTCAGCACCTGCACAAGCTATAGCAAAGTCATCCACATAAAGCGATGACCAAATGTTGGATGGGAGAACTGATGCCACATTATTTATAGGAATCAGAAAAAGTGTTGTGCTCAGAACACAACCCTGGGGGACACCTTCAGCTTGGACAAAGTCCGGGGAAAGCTCATTACTAACCCGGACACGGAAATGTCTGTCAGTTAAGAAGGCCTTAAGGAAAAAGGGTAGATTGCCTTGGAGGCCTAAGGAGTGGGCCTGGGTCAAGATATTATACTTCCAAGTTGTGTCATAAGCCTTCTCAAGATCGAAAAAGATGGCAATAACCGAGTGGTTATTGGCAAAGGCATTACGAATATACATATCCAAGCGCAGTAAGGGGTCAATGGCAGAACCCCTTAAGAAAGCCATATTGACTAGTGGAGAGACTACTGTGCGTCTCTAAATACCACATCAAACGTCTATTAACTAGACGTTCCATCACCTTGCAAATTGCACTGGTAAGAGCGATGGGACGGTAGTGGGAGGTATCATGTCCCGTAGTACCCGGTTTGCGAAATTGGAGAACAATAGCAGACTTCCACAGTTGGGGAATAACTCCTTGCGACCATATATGATTAAAGAGTCGTAAGAGGACAGTAAGAGCAGACTGATGTAAATGCTGTAGCATACGAATATGTATGCCGTCTGGCATAGCTGCCGATGATCGGCAAGGAGAGTGTGTTGCCTCCAGTTCTTGAAGGGTAAAAGGCGCATTATAAGATTCCTCTCTGAGAGAAGAAAAATCTAAGGGCTTTAACTCACTGGCAGACTTAGAAGAAAGGAACGAGGGGCATAGATGGAGCCCCTGAGAAATGCGGACCAGATGATAACCAATTTCAGTGGCAACGGCAAGAGGGTGTGCTATATCAACACCAGCAACATGAAGAACAGGAGCCGGGTCGGGGGAGAATTTACCACTCAATTTCCGCACTTTCTTCCAGACTGCACTCATTGAGGAAACCGAAGTGACCATGGAAACGTAATCTCGCCAGCAAGTGCGTTTAGCATCACATATGACACGGCGAGCAATTGCTCTCAAGGAGTCTCTCTGTGGTTCTGTTATACTGATACCTGCCCCACGCAGCGCGTTTCAAACGTACTTCCCGAGCACAAGCAGGAGACCACCAAGGCACACACTTCTGAGAATGCTTGCCCGAGGTTTGGGGGATAGAATGTGAAGCTGCCGAGAAGACGGAGGACGAAAAGAGATGTAAAACCTCATCAATGGAGGACGAGGAAGGAACTTCATGAAAGGTAGTAAGATGTGTGTAAAGGTCCTATTTCGCCTGGTCAAATTGTCAGCGTGGGCTACGAGGAGGTGGAGAATACGAAGGGGACCTAAGGATGATTGGGAAATGATCGCTATCATGCATATCCGGGAGGACATACCAGGTGAAGTCAAGGACAGTTGATGAAGAGCAGATGGAAAGATCAATGCAGGAGAAAGAATGAGTTCGGGGATCAAAATGGGTAGGAGTACCCGTATTTAAAACATGGAGGGGGAGAGAAGCAAGAAATGCCTCCAACTGAATGCCACGGGAGTCACAGTGCGACCCTCCCCAAAGAAAATGGTGTGCGTTAAATTCGCCAAGTCATAGAAGGGGTTGGCGGCAAGGAAGAAACCAGAAAATCAACATCTGGGATAGACAATGCTTGCAAAGGGGAGAGATATAAAGAACAGAGTGTATACCACTTATTCAAGTGGATACGGGCTGCGGTGTAATGTAGAGAAGAATGAACATAGAGCTGATGGTATGGAATACCAGTGTGTATAAGAAGAGCACTTTCGTTAAAGGTTTCGTCGGAAAAAAAATCCAATGAATACAACAAATCATAGCCTGAAAAGGGCCAGATAACAGAGGATTGCAATTTAGGTTCTTGCAAACAGACACCAACAGGGAAAACTGGGAGAGCAACACCTGAAGCTCACCCCGGTTACCTCTGAGGCCTCGGTTATTCCACTGCAAATACGCCATAATGTATGGAGAGAAAGATATAAGTCGAAGTTAGAGGTATCTATGGACTAGGGTTAAAAAAGTCCAAGTGTGGAGGCAACGGAAAACTTGTAATCAGGGAAGGAGGGGGATACTGTGAAGAAAGGAGGGGTATAGACGGAGAAGAGAGAGGAGGAAGAACCGGAGGTGGAGCAGTGACCATCAACGGTTCAGACTCTGCAATAAATCCTGCAATAGCCTCCAGCGTTTCGGGAGTCATAGATGAGAGGATGTGGGACCACATTTGAGATGAAAGGAGGAGGAGTGTGAGCGACAATCTGGGAGACCATAGACGGTACGAAAGTAGAGGGCGAGGAGATGGAAGAGGAAATTGTCAAAAGGGCTTGGGAGGGGACAGGAGTGGAAGCGACCTGGGAATGGGCAGTCAAGGAAGGAACTTGGGAGGGGACAGGGGATGAAGATATTGAACGAGGAGGAGGATGAACCTCCACACACGTTACAGAAATAGTCGGAGGTGAAGAACCCGGCAATGGGGATTTTTTGCCGGATTTATGAGAAGAGGGGCGCTGAGGTTTAGGCAGTGAACGAGGGCGAGTAGACACAGAACTGTGCGAGTGAGTAGAGGAAGAGGTGTGGACAGTATGGGATGCCGAGGTAGGGACCTCGGAGCGAAGAACAGCAAAAGGATTCAAGACAGGGGTGACTGAGGATGAGGCGACCACAGAGGAAGCCAGGGAAGTTGGGACCCCAGAAGTGGGGCGACGTTTAGCAATGCGAGAATAGGAAATACGGGGAAGTCTCCCTTGAAGGCGTAGATGAGAGAAGGCCATAGCATATGAGAAGCCTTCCGCCTCTTTGAGACAACGGACTTCCCGCTCATTCAGGTAAACCTGACAACAGCGAGAGTACGATGGATGCGCCTCATGACAGTTAAGGCAAGAGGGAGGTAGATTACAAGAAGGACTGGCATGGTCGTCGGCACCACAGACTGGGCATTCGGCCATGGACCTGTAATATTTCGCTGGATGACCAAAACGCCAGCAGTTTCTACACTGTTGTGGTGTAGGGGTCACCTTTCGAACTTGCAAACGTTGACCTGCAATGTAAACCTAAGGTAGAAGTTCACGGCAGTCAAATGCTAAATGAACTATATTGCAAGGATAACGTCTTCGCTTATTGGCAGGGAAGACAAAAGTGTCAACTTTAAGGATAGGGAGTTCTTGGAGCTCAAGCTGCTCCAAAATGTCATCACCACATGTCTGGAAATTCCGTTGGACAATGGTGTGGGGTAAAATGACTGTACCACTCAAGAATTGAGTGAATGATGTTTGTCAATTGTGATAGGAATAGTATCTATTGTCGTAAGGAGAGAAAGATCGCGAGCTTGGCCAGCATTCTGGACCGTGATGATGTGAGTGCCGCTCTTGAGAGCATGAAATGAGATATCTTTACCTACATAGCGTAGGAGAGCTTTACCAATACTATGATTGGAAAGAGAGGTATTAGGAAAGGTCGGTCGTAGAGTAAAAAACTTTGTCCAATGAGTAGTGTGAAACAGAGCATTTAAGGAGAGTGCGTGACGAGCTGGTCGTTTCTGAGATGAACAAGAAGGAAGTGTCGAATCGTCATGTAAGGGTCTAGATCGTTTGGGTGTGGGACCGGAGGTGGTTCAACGTGCAACGGGTGCACAATCCAAAAATTGACGCACCATTGAGGGAAAAGCCGGAATCAAGGTCAGAGAAGAGCAAAGGTCAGACGTGTCAAAAGGGCTAGTCGGAACCTCGGAACCTGAAGCAGGTGACAAACCGGCACAAGCAAGAGGTACAGGGGTATTAGAGGTGTCCAAAGAGTTGTCCGTTAACGAGGTAGGATCAGAACTAGGTGTGGTATCAAAAAGGGGCCCGAGGGTAGGTTCACGTATTAGGGCATCCATGGTTAGGTTACTTCTTTCTTTTTGTTTTTAAGAAAAAAAAAGAAAGAGGAAAATAAAATAAAAATAAAAAAAGAAAAAAAGGGGGGAACGTGGAGGAATAGCTCGTAGGAGGAATGAAAGGGGCGTAAATCCCCCTCCGCGCCCAAGAGGACCTCAACACTGCAAGTAGTGCAGATGCTGCATGGAACCCGTGCCATACCCTACCCTTCATACCAGTAAACCAGCAATCCGGGATAGCAACCTCACATCCACCGAGCCACCTCGGCGGACAAAAGAGAGGGCGGCCGGATATCTGTCAGAAAGCATACCGCCTTCGGCCACCACCCACAGAATCGGAAAGGTGGCCTCCGGAGATACACCCGTCACCCGAAAGATACCCAAGGCCCCCCGTGAGACCGGAGAGGGATCGGGACATCCCCAGGCGATCCAGATTCCACGGCAAACTACACCACCACCATGAACCTCAACTGAATGGGATTGGACCACGGTACCCTTCCCCCTACCTAGGAACTAGAATGCCTGTGGAGAGAAGCTCCCAGGGTAAAAATGGGAAGGAAATAAGGGAGGGATGAGGAGGAGGAGGAGGAAAGGGAAAAGGGAGGATGGGGAAGATGGGAAAGGGGAGGGGGGATTGGGGGGTAATTAGGTTCAGTCTGAGGAAGAAGACCAAGAGGTCCAATTCCTCAGACCGATAGCCTCTTTACCGCGACAAGGAGCCCCCTTAAAGAGGCATTGTTAGTGAAAATGAGGTCCAGCATATTCTCCAATCTTGCAGGCTCTATTATTTGCTGGTTTAAGGAGAATTTGTTGCAGAGATTTAAAAGCTCATGTGTTTGCGAGTTTTCATCTGAGCTGCCTCCTGGAGTTATCTCTGCTACAACATTATTTGCTATATTCCTCCATTTTAGGTGCCTTATGTTGAAATCCCCAGGAGCAAGATGTTGGGGGCAGAAGCTGGAAGATTTTCCAGACACTGGTCAATTTTCAAAAGCTGTTCCTGGAATTGTTGGGTCGTTGCATCCGGAGGCTTGTATACAACCACAATGACCAAGTTTTGGTCCTCGATCTTTACTGCTAAAACTTCAACTACATCATTTGAGGCATTTAGTAGTTCTGAGCATATAAGTGACTCTGTGATATACAACTAGTCTCTGAGATTCTTGTAGGTCTTGTTACTGTTGGTAGTAGCAAGCAGTTGCTCAGTGTTTGTGAATTCAGTTACTAGTGGGTCCTGGTCATGCAGGAGATTTATAGTGAAGTCGCCTGTGGGCAGCAACTGGTCTTTGTTCATGTGTGCACCAGTTATCATGCTTCCTAATTTTGCACTAAATTGGTAATGTTTGACTGTGAGAGTTTTTTTTAGGTCTTTGGATTTAAATTTAGCTACAGTATTATATATTATCCATGTTCATCTCTTGTGCAAGTATTATTGATACATTCAAGATGATCTGACTGAGTAGTATATAGCTGTTCCACCCCTTTGCTGGTCTGGCCTACAGTTGTGTATGGCTGTGTAACCTGGAATGGCATAGACATCTGTAGTACCAGGCTTTAGCCAGGTTTCGTTGAGAGTCATGATAGACATACTGGCATGCATGGAATTTAGTAATGCTGTGAGGTCATCGTAATGTTTGCTCAAAGATCTGACATTGTAATTAAAGTAAACGCTTCACTTTGAAATCCCCACTAACATTACCATAGAACAAAAGAGTTAGCCTATCCTTCATAGGCTTGTGTCCTGGCAGTGCCTTTTCCTTCTGAGTGATGTAGGTCCTCTTTGGCATTTTCTTCCAAAAGAGGCCTGTTTCGTCACAATTGAACACTTGTTGGGGCAGGAATCAGGGGCAGAACCCCTAGTATTCATCAACGAATTCTTCGGCTGTACATTTGTCAGAACTTGCAGCCTCGCCATGCCTTACCACACTGTGTATGCCACTTCGCTTCATGAATCTGTCGAACCAGACTTTTCTGGCCTTAAATTCACTAACAGCAGCACTCGTTCCAGGCATTTTCTTTATGAGATCCGCATGCAACACTATCTCCCACTAACTGTTTTTCATTGATCCACACCAACAACAAGTTCTCCACATCCTCGATTGTGATCTCTGTTTCGTTAGCATATTTACCCCTTTCACAACATCAGCTTCCTTGATTTCTGCTTTCTTCGCCAGGATGGAACTGATTGTTGATGTTGACTTCCCATACATCCTGGCGAGCTTGGCCACACGTACGCCACTTTCATTTTTGCTACAAGTTCTTTCTTGAATTCTGTCCTGTTTCTCACCTTCTTTACCAAAAAGATGGCACTCTGAACTTTCTTTGGCCCCATGGTGGCTTATTTCACAATCGCAATCAATAAACAAGCACAAAAAACAATGGATGAACACGCGGAGTATTGCTAACTCAACAAGAGACACAGGCAGACTGAGTCCAGTACGTGTGAGAAGTGGCATCCTGGGCGGGTGGACGCATCTGATACGGACGATTTCCGAAAGGATGTACAAAACCCGGGGGAAAATTTCACCAAAAAGTGCTCGAAATCTGAATTGTACAATTTCCGCACCGGACGAAAACCAGGGGTCCACTGTATTTGAGGACTAAGTCTGCTGCATCAGGATTTTGTTAGAAATAGTGTACATATCCAGTAAGCTGTCCATCCAGTGGACTAAATCCATTGCACCAGGGTCATTCCATGTCAAGTGGACCAGGGCTCCCCACCTCACCATCAAGGATTTTGATGAAACTTGGTGTGCTGGATCTAAACTAACTTTGGTAAAGTTTTAGATCTGCCAATGAAATGATTGCCTAGATAGAACCCTTTGTTTGACACCATGCAGCGACCGTGTACCATAACCCTGTGAAATTTTGGCAATTTCAAATCAAAATAATTTCTCACTCTAGCAAAATAAATGAAAATTTTCTATCTTACACAACTTCTTACACTTAATCCAGTTGAACTATTATGGATTCACATTTTTTTAAATTGATATACTGACTGAGCCTTAACCCTTTGACTGTTTCGGTCGTATATATACATCTTACGAGCCAGTGTTTCGGACGTATATATACTACTCAAAAATTCTAGCGGCTTCAAATCAAGCGGGAGAAAGCTGGTAGGCCCACATATGAGAGAATGGTTCTGTGTGGTTAGTGTGTGCTGTATAAAAAAAATCCTGTAGCACGCAGTGCATGAGAAAAAAAAACTCCGACCATTTTTTGGGATTAAAACGCCGACTTTGAGGTGTATTTTCGTATAGTATTTATACCTGGAGTCTACCTGGAGAGAATTCCAGGGGTCAACGCCCCCGCGGCCCGGTCCGTGACCAGGCCTCCTGTTGGACCAGAGCCTGATCAACCAGGCTGTTACTTCTGGCCGCACGCAGTCCAACGTACGAACCACAGCCCGGCTGGTCAGGTACCGACTTTATGTGCCTGTCCAGTGCCTGCTTAAAGACAGCCAGGGGTTTGTTGGCAATCCCCCTGATGTATGCTGGGAGGCAGTTGAACAATCTTGGGCCCCTGACACTTATTGTGTTGTCCCTCAACGTGCTAGTGGCACCCCTGCTCTTCATTGGGGGGATGTTACATCGACTGCCGAGTCTTTTGCTTTCGTAGGGAGTGATTTTTGTGTGCAAGTTTGGTACTAAGCCCTCGAGAATTTTCCATGTGTATATAATAATGTATCTCTCCCGCCTGCGTTCTAGAGAGTACAGGTTTAGGAACTTCAAGCGTTCCCAGTAGTTGAGGTGGTTTATCGCACTTATGCATGCAGTGAAGGTTCTCTGCACATTTTCAAGGTCAGCAATTTCACCCGCCTTGAAAGGTGCCGTTAGTGTGCAGCAATATTCTAGCCTAGATAGAACAAGCGATCTGTAAAGTGTCAACATGGGCTTGGCATCCCTGGTTTTGAAGGTTCTCATTATCCATCCTGTCATTTTTCGAGCAGATGCAATTGCTACTTTGTTATGGTCCTTGAAGGTGAGATCCTCTGACATGATCACTCCCAGGTCTTTGACATTAGTTTTCGCTCTATTGTGTGGTTGGAATTAGTTTTGTACTCCGATGAGATTTTAATTTCTTCACGTTTTCCGTATCTGAGTAATTGAAATTTCTCATCATTGAACTTCATATTGTTTTCTGCAGCCCATTTAAAGATTTGGTTTATGTCTGCTTGGAGTCTAGCCGTGTCTTCAACGGTGGACACTGTCATACAGATTCGAGTGTCATCTGCAAAGGAAGACACAGCACTGTGGCTTATATCCCTGTCAATATCTGATATGAGGATGAGGAATAGGATGGGAGCAAGTACTGTGCCTTGTGGAACAGAGCTTTTCACAGTAGCTGCCTCAGACTTTACTCTGTTGACTACTACTCTTTGTGTTCTACATGTTAGGAAATTATAGATCCATCTACCAACTTTTCCTGTTATTCCTTTATCACGCATTTTGTGTGCTATTACACCATGGTCACACTTGTCAAAGGCTTTTGCAAAATCTGTGTATATAACATCTGCATTCTGTTTATCTTCTAGAGCATCCAGGACCTTGTCGTAGTGGTCCAGTAGTTGGGACAGACAGGAGCGGCCTGCTCTAAACCCATGCTGTCCTGGGTTGTGCAATTGATGGGTATCAAGATGGGTGGCAATCTTGCTTCTTAGAACCCTTTCAAAGATTTTTATGATATGGGACGTTAGCGCAATTGGTCTGTAGTTCTTTGCTATTGCTTTACTGCCCCCTTTCTTTAGCGGGGCTATGTCTGTTGTTTTTAGTAGCTGCGGGATGATCCCAGTGTCCATGCTTCCTCTCCATAAGATGTTAAAAGCATGTGATAGGGGCTTCTTGCAGTTCTTGATGAACACAGAGTTCCATGAGTCTGGGCCTGGAGCAGAGTGCATGGGCATGTCATTTATTGCCTTTTCAAAGTCATTTGGCGTCGTGGTGATGTCAGAAAGGCATGCGTCTGTCAAATTCTGTGGCACTCTCATAAAAAATTCATTTAGGTTTTCGATTTTCAGTCTGGTTAGTGGCTCGCTAAAAACTGAGTCATACTGGGACTTAAGTAATTCATTCATTTCCTTGCTGTCATCTGTGTAGGACCCATCCCGTTTAAGTAGGGGCCCAATACTGGTTGTTGTTCTCGACTTTGATTTTGCATAGGAAAAGAAATACTTTGGGTTTCTTTCAATTTCATTTATGGCTTTTTGTTCTTCCCGTGTCTCTTGATTCCTGTAAGATTCCTTTAGTTTTAATTCAATGCTTGCTATTTCTCTGACTAGTGTCTCCCTACGTATTTCAGAGATATTGGCCTCCTGTAGCCGCTCCATTATTCTTTGCCTTCGCCTGTATAGGGAGCGCCTCTCTCTTTCTAGTTTGCATCTTCTCCTCCTTTTCCTTAAGGGAATTTGCCTTGAGCAAACCTCGAGTACCACAGAGTTAATTTGTTCTAGACATAGGTTGGGATCCGTGATGCTTAGGCAATCATCCCAGTTTATATCATTTAGGACTTGGTTTACTTGGTCCCACCTTATGTTTTTGTTATTGAAGTTGAATTTGGAGAAAGCTCCCTCGTGGCTGATCACATTTTGTTGATCTGGGGCTCCCCGCATGCATGTCTGGACCTCTATTATGTTGTGATCTGAGTATATTGTTTTTGATATGATGACATTTCGTATCAGATCATCATTGTTGGTGAAGATGAGGTCCAGCGTATTCTCTAATCTTGTGGGCTCCACTATTTGCTGGTTTAAGGTGAATTTGTTGCAGAGATTTAAAAGTTCATGCATGTGTGAATTTTCATCTGAGCTGCCTCCTGGTGTTATCTCTGCTACCACATTGTTTGCAATGTTCCTCCATTTTAGGTGCCTGAGGTTGAAATCCCCCAGTAGCAAGATGTTGGGGGCAGGAGCTGGAAGATTTTCCAGACAGTGGTCAATTTTCAGAAGCTGTTCCTGGAATTGTTGGGACGTTGCATCCGGGGGCTTGTAGACAACCACGATGACTAGGTTTTGATTCTCGACCTTTATTGCTAGTACTTCAACTACATCATTTGAGGCATTTAGTAGTTCTGAACATATAAGTGACTCTGTGATATACAGGCCAACCCCCCCTTTTTGCCTGTTCACTCTGTCACACCTGTATAGGTTGTAGCCCGGGATCCATATTTCATTGTCCAAGTGACCTCTTATGTGGGTCTCTGTGAAAGCCGCAAACATAGCGTTTGACTCTGTAAGCAGTCCACGAATAAAAGGTACCTTGTTGTTTGTTGTTGGCTTTAGACCCTGTATATTAGCAAAGATGAATGTAGTTGGATTGGTGGTATGGGGAGGGGGTCTTTTTTTCCTGGCTCTAATATCTGTTGTAATGGAGTGGAGGCCACTGACTGTGATTCCACTCCAGAAATGCTTTCAGTTGGTGTACAATTTCTGTCATTTCATGCCAGCTTTTTTTCCTTCCTGGCACTAAAAAACCTCTCTCTCCAGAGTGGCTGTGGCTACCCAGATTTTGCCATGGTCTGGATGGTCTGTGTCGCCTCGTACCCTTTAGTTGGTATGCCTGGCATTATAAGTTATAGCACTGTCTTTCCTGAACTGATGTGTGGCACATTTCAGGGTAGAAAAACTTACAGGACGGGAGGTTGCATTTGCCTGTTTTCATATGGTCACGGCATTTTCTGGGGTGATCATAATTGCATGACCCATCTGATTTCCCAGATTTTCCATGCCTGCAGATACCAAGTGCATAGTATTCACATAGGCCTGGTTTCCGTTTGCCCTGGTTTTTTGTGACTGTGTTCCCCATTGGTGGGTGTGTTCCTGTCTCGTGTCTGCCTTCGTTACTGGTGCTAACAATGGAGTCTTCAACTTTTTCCGGTAATTTATCTTCAGTATTTCCTATCTACCGTGGTATTGCTAGTTTGTACCACTGTTTTGTGTGTGTCCTTGTCTACACCTGTTTCCCCGTCATTTATTTCACTAGAGCTACTGTCCCTCTTCAGGTCACCATCATTTATTTCTCCATTCTTAAATATATTGAGTATCATTTCAACATCTGTACCAGGGGCGATAGCACCATCTGGCCCTGATTTTTTACTTTCCCAACTGTTATAGAAAGCTGTCATGTTTTTTATGAAGTCCGATTTGGTGTTGTCATATTTAATATCGATGTGATTTTATTCCACAGTTCGGTTTCATTTGGACATACCCAAAAACACTTCCCTTGTTTAATATCTCGGGTAGTAGAGTCTTGAATGCCTACACAAGGGGCGTGGCAGCATTTACCACAAAAGTTGCATGTAATCCATGCAGAGGAACGTTTGGTTGTTTGTTTGCATATTATACAGGGTTTCATGATTGATTTTTGTTGGTTGCTTTACTGTATATTCTACTAATAGGTTCCCTGAAGTGGTGATTCATCTATTTGTATCGTATCTATTTTATTTGCATGTGTAAGTGGTTGGACAATCTTATCTCTAAGTTTTGTTATTGTTTGGGAAATTGATAAGGTCCCCTAAAACTCCGTCCGCTTATTGAATCCGGACAATGATACCAGTTTGAATCCAGTCAATGGTTCCCTAATTCTCATTTTCGTGGTCTCATTTGATAGAATCGGAAAACATATTACAGAAATAGTGATGATTTAGATTAGTTTCATGATGAAAATGACCTTGAAATTGAGCTCAAAGTAGTGGAAATGTTCGATTTTTGTCAATGTTCAAGAGTACATAAATCACGCCATGCGTCCAATACACATCAACTGGTGAGTCTAATATTTTTACACAAGTGCACTTATATTATTTATACCATTTTTACAATACTGCAGTAGTTTGCATAACAGTAAATCTTTTATTTTTTGTGTGAATAAAAAATCAAAATAGAAAGCAAGAGTAATACAAGAGGGGCCTAAGGACGTGACTAATGAACAGAGAAAATCTTATTTTAGTGCCAGGAATGTATGCATTGTTTATTCTGGACCCTATTTTGAAATTGACATCTTTTTTATTTTGCATGAAATTGGCCAAATTGCCAATTTCTGACCACTTTATTGGGTAGTTGAAATCAGTAAATTTGTGGTTTCTTGTTCTCAATCGATAGAACAACTGGAGTTCTAAAGAAATAGCTATTAGTTTGGTTGACTGTAACAATGGAATTGGCCGAAAATAGGGCTCAAAGTCAGCAAAATCGCCGATGCATATATATATATCGCCGACATCGCTAACTTCGCGAGAGCGTAATTCCGTAAATTTTCCATCAAATTTCGTACTTTTGGTGTCATTACCATCGAGAAAAGATTCTCTATCATTTCATAAGAAAAAATAATTTTTTTTTTTCCAAAATTTTGAGACAGAATGACAGTTTCAGAATGGGGCCTCCGACAGTCAAAGGGTTAAAGTGGGGCAAAAATATCAATGCATCAAAAAAATGTCAAAGTTTAGCCTTCTCTGGCTTGTGTAATAATAAAGATATCCTAATGAAATTTTGTTTACTACAGTGGACCCCCAGTTTTCGTCCGGTGCGGAAATTGTACAATTTGGATTTCGAGCACTTATTCGGTAAAAGTTTCCCCGGGTTTCGTACATCCGCTTGGAAATCGTCCGTATCAGACGCGTCCACCCACCCGGGACGCTGCTTCTCACGCGTACCAGACTCTGTCTGCCTCTGTCTCTTGTTGAGTTAGCAATACTCCATGCATTCATCCGTTGTTTTTTGTGCTTAATGATTGCGACTGTGAAATACGCGACCATGGGGCCAAAGAAAGTTCAGAGTGCCAACCCTTTGGTAAAGAAGGTGAGAAACACGATCAAATTCAAGAAAGAACTAGTAGCAAAATATGAAAGTGGCGTACATGTACCTTCTTCAGTGATTAAGGACATGTGTGCAAAGTGGAATGTGTTGCAAAATTTTGTGGAGAATTATCACCCTAACAAAACTGTTGCAAGCCATGTCTGCAACAGGTTCAATGACAATGCCTTGTCCCATTTTAAGAAGAACATAAGAAAGAAGGAACACTGCAGCAGGCCTACTGGCCCATGCGATGCAGATCCAAGTCTCCCACCTGCTTAAGCCAATGCCCTAACCTAGTGGCACAGGGGTGCCACTAGGAAGCTTCTTTGGACCCATGGTGACTTATTTCACAGTGACAATCACTAAACCAGCAATAAACAGAATAAATTTATTGTGAAATGTTTGAAAGAGTGCGCTGGGTAATGTTCTCTCAATAGTAAACAAAGCTAGACTGACGTCCTGCATGGCGAGGCGCGCAAGCGCAGGCAGGTGTACAGGTCTGGTATGGACCGATAGTCGAGGGAATGACCGATGGACGAGGGAAACATTGACCGAAAAAAAGTGCTCGAAACTCGAAATCACCGATAGTCGGAATCACCGAAACTCGAGGGACCACTGTAATTCATTGTTTTTTGTGCTTGTGACTGCTAAATAAGCCACCATGGGGCGAAAGAAAGTTGCGAGTGCCACCCCTTTGGTAAAGAAGGTGAGAAACCCAATAGAATTCAAGAAAGAACTCGTAGAAAAATTTGAAAGTGGCGTACGTGTGGCCGAGCTCGCCAGAATGTATGAGAAGTCCAAATCAATGATCAGTTCCATCCTGGCAAAGAAAAAAGAAATCAAGGAAGCTTATGTTGCGAAAGAGGTAAATGCACTAATGAAACAGAGATTGCAAACAATCGAAGATGTTGATAAGTTGTTGTTGGTGTGGATCAATGAAAAACAGTTAGCGGGAGATAGTGTTGTTGTTTTTTATTTTTTTTTATTAACACATCGGCCGATTCCCACCAAGGCAGGGTGGCCCGAAAAAGAAAAACTTTCATCATCATTCACTCCATCACTGTCTTGCCAGAGGGGTGCTTTACACTACAGTTATAAAACTGCAACATTAACACCCCTCCTTCAGAGTGCAGACACTGTACTTCCCATCTCCAGGACTAAAGTCCGGCCTGCCGTTTCCCTGAATCCTTCATAAATGTTACTTTGCTCACACTCCAACAGCACGTCAAGTATTAAAAACCATTTGTCTCCATTCACTCCTATCAAATACGCTCACACATGCTTGCTGGAAGTCCAAGCCCCTCGCACACAAAACTTCCTTTACCCCCTCCCTCCAACCTTTCCTAGGCCGACCCCTACCCCGCCTTCCCTCCACTACAGATTTATACACTCTCAAAGTTATTCTGTCTCGTTCCATTCTCTCTACATGTCCGAACCACCTCAACAACCCCTCCTCAGCTCTCTGGATAATAGTTTTGGTAATCCCGCACCTCCTCCTAATTTCCAAACTCCGAATTCTCTGCATTATATTCACACCACACATTGACCTCAGACATGACATCTCCACTGCCTCCAGCCTTCTCCTCATTGCAACATTCATCACCCATGCTTCACACCCATATAAGAGTGTTGGTATAACTATACTCTCATACATTGCCTTCTTTACTTCCATGGACAAAGTTCTTTGTCTCCACAGACTCCGAAGTGCTCCACTCACCCTTTTTCCCTCATCAATTCTATGATTCACCTCATCCTTCATAGACTCATCTGCTGACATGTCCACTCCCAAATATCTGAATACATTCACCTCCTCCATACTCTCTCCCTCCAATCTGATATCCAATCTTTCGTCACCTAATCTTTTTGTTATCCTCATCACCTTACTCTTTCCTATATTCACTTTCAATTTTCTTCTTTTACACACCCTACCAAATTCATCCACCAACATCTGCAACTTCTCTTCAGAATCTCCCAAAAGCACAGTGTCATCAGCAAAAAGCAACTGTGACAACTCCCACTTTGTATTTAATTTTTTATCTTTTAACCCCACACCTCTTGCCAACACCCTCGCATTCACTTCTCTTACAACCCCATCTATAAATATATTGAACAACCACAATGACATCACACATCCTTGTCTAAGGCCCACTTTTACTGGGAAATAGTCCCCTTCCCTCCTACACACTCTAACTTGAGCCTCACTATCCTCATAAAAACTCTTCACTGCTTTCAGTAACCTACCTCCTATTCCATACACCTGCAACATCTGCCACATTGCCCCCCTATCCACCCTATCATACGCCTTTTCCAAATCCATAAATGCCACAAAAACCTCTTTACCCTTATCCAAATACTGTTCACCTATATGTTTCACTGTAAACACTTGGTCTACACACCCCCTACCTTTCCTAAAGCCCCCTTGTTCATCTGCTATCCTGCTTTCTGTCTTATTCTTAATTCTTTCAATAATAACTCTACCATACACTTTACCAGGTACACTCAACAGACTTATCCCCTATAATTTTTGCACTCTCTTTTGTCCCCTTTGCCTTTATAAAAAGGAACAATACACGCTCTCTGCCAATCCCTAGGTACCTTACCTTCTTCCATACATTTATTAAATAATAGCACTAACCACTCCAAAACTATATCCCCACCTGCTTTTAACATTTCTATCTTTATCCCATCAATCCCAGCTGCCTTACCCCTTTCATTCTACCCACTGCCTCACGAACTTCCCCACACTCACAACTGGCTCTTCCACACTCCTACAAGATGTTATTCCTCCTTGCCCTATACACGAAATCACAGCTTCCCTGTCTTCATCAACATTTAACAACTCATCAAAATATTCCCTCCATCTTCCCGATACCTCTAACTCTCCATTTAATAACTCTCCTCTCCTATTTTTAACTGTCAAATCCATTTGTTCCCTAGGCTTCCTCAACTTATTAATCTCACTCCAAAACTTTTTCTTATTTTCAACAAAATTTGTTGATAACATCTCACCCACTCTCTCATTTGCTCTCTTTTTACATTGCTTCACCACTCTCTTAACCTCTCTTTTTCTCTCCATATACTCTTCCCTCCTTGCATCACTTCTACTTTGTAAAAACCTCTCATATGCTAACTTTTTCTCCCTTACTACTCTCTTTACATCATTCCACCAATCGTTCTTCTTCCCTCCCGCACCCACTCGCCTGTAACCACAAACTTCTGCTGAACACTCTAACACTACATTTTTAAATCTACCCCATACATCTTCGACCCCATTGCCTACACTCTCACTAGCCCATCTATCCTCCAATAGTTGTTTATATCTTACCCTAACTGCCTCCTCTTTTAGTTTATAAACCTTCACCTCTCTCTTACTTACTGCTTCTATTTTCCTTGTATCCCATCTACCTTTTACTCCCACTGTAGCTATAACTAAAAAGTGATCTGATATATCTGTGGCCCCTCTATAAACATGTACATCCTGAAGTCTACTTAAGTCTTTTATCTACCAATACATAGTCCAACAAACTACTGTCATTACGCCCTACATCATATCTTGTATACTTATTTATCCTCTTTTTCTTAAAATATGTATTACCTATAACTAAACCCCTTTCTGTACAAAGTTCAATCAAAGGGCTCCCATTATCATTTACACCTGGCACCCCAAACTTACCTACCACACCCTCTATACATGTTTCTCCTACTTTAGCATTTAGGTCCCCTACCACAATTACTCTCTCACTTGGTTCAAACGTTCCTATACATTCGCTTAACATCTCCCAAAATCTCTCTCTCTCCTCTACACTCCTCTCTTCTCCAGGTGCATACACGCTTATTATGACATACTTTTCGCATCCAACCCTTATTTTAATCCACATAATCCGCGATAATTTTCGAAAAGGCAAGGCAATTGCATGTGGATCTCAAAGAAAATGCCTGGAATGAGTGCTGCTGTTAGTGAATTTAAGACCAGCAAAGGCTGGTTCGACAGACTCAAGAATCGAAGAGGGATACACTGTGTGGTAAGGCAGGGTGAGACTGCAAGTTCAGACAAACATGCGGCCGAAGAATTCATTGATGAATTCAAGGGGTACGTAGAGGCTGAAGGATTCCTCCCCCAACAAGTGTTCAATTGTGACGAAACAGGCCTCATTTGGAAGAAAATGCCAAAGAGAAGCTACATCATGCAGGAGGAAAAGAAACTGCCAGGACACAAGCCTATGAAGGATAGGCTAACTCTTTTGTTCTGTGGTAACACTAGTGGGGATTTCAAAGTGAAGCCTTTACTGGTGTATCACTCTGAAAATCCCTGAATGTTCAAAAAAAACAATGTCATGGAGAGTAAATTGTGTGTGATGTGGAAGGCTAACAATAAAGCATGGGTCACGAGGCTAATTTTCATTGAGTGGGTCAATGAAGTGTTTGGCCCGAGTGTGAAGAAACACCGCCTGGAAAATAAAATGCCACTCGAGTGCCTCCTGGTAATAGACAATGCTCCTGCTCATCCTCCATACTTGAAGACCAATTATTTGAGGCGTTTAGTTTCATCACAGTGAAGTTCTTGCCCCCTAATACCACTCCTCTCATCCAGCCCATGGACCAGCAATGTTTCAAAGGTGCTTTGAAGTGACTTCGGACACTGAATTGACCCTAAGAGAGTTCTGGAGAAATCACTTCAATATCCTCAATTGCATAAGCCTTATATATATAGCCAGAATGTATCCAAGAGAAGGATTTTGATGGCTTTGAGGCCGACCCTGACAACCCTACGCCTGTTGTGGAATCTACTGTGGCATTGAGGAGGTTCATGGGGTTGGATGTGAGTGGTGAGGATGGGGAAGAGTTGGTGTAGGACCACAGAGAAGAGCTAACCATTGAAGAGTTACAAGACCTTCAACTGGAACAGCAACAGATCACAGCTGAGGAAATTGCTTCAGAGGAGGAGGAAGAGAGAGGGGAGAATGTGCATTCTTCAGTGATTAAGGACATTTGTGCAAAGTGGAGTGAGGTGCAAAGTTTTGTGGAGAATTATCACCCTAACAAAACTGTTGCAAGCCGTGTCTGCAACATGTTCCATGACAATGCCTTGTCCTATTTTAGGCAAATCTTAAAGAGACGCCAGAAACACAGCTATTTGGATAGATTTTTTGTGCAACAGGGGTCCAGTGACTCTCAAGCTGTTCCTAGTGCCAATAAAAGACAAAGAAGGAAGTAACCCGGATAGGCCTTTGATACCTGAAGTCCTTATGGAGGGAGATTCCCCTTCCAAACAATAACCTCTCCTCCCTCTCCCCTCCTCGCCTTCTTCCATAAGCCAAAAAGAGTCTTCAATAAAGGTATGTAATAGTGATTTAAATTTTCATTTATCCATTTCATTAGTCATTTATATTTATTGATCATTGTTTTCTGCATGTAAAACTATATTTATTCTCTATAAAATGTATTTTTTACAGTCATACCTCGGTTAACGATATTAATCCGTCAGAGAGGGCATATCTTTAACAGAAACAATCGTTAACCGAATCAATTTTCCCCATAGGAAATAATAGAAATAAAATTAATCCGTCCAAGACTTTCAAAAGTAGTTAAATAAAATATTTTTTAGAACTTTTTGACATTAAATAATACACAATTTAATGAACAATAAATAAATACACATGTAAATATTGTACAATAACATGTCACTTACATTTATTGAAGAGTTGTTGATGTGTGGAGGACGGGAGGAGGGAAAGGATGGAGTATAGTATGCTAGTTTTTGGAAGGGGAATCCCCATCCATTAACACTGCAGGTACCAAGATCTTTTCTGGGGTTACTGGCCTTTTTCTTTGAATGCTACACTCCCTGCATGAGTGCTAGACTCCCTGCAAGAATGCTACACTCCCTGCATCCCTGCTTCACTCCCTGCATGAATGCTACACTCCCTGCATGAATGCTACACTCCCTGCATGCCTGCTACACTCCCTGCATGCCTGCTACACTCCCTGCATGAATGCTACACTCCCTGCATGCCTGCTACACTCCCTGCATGAATGCTACACTACCTGCATGAATGCTACACTCCCTGCATGAATGATACACTCCCTGCATGAATGCTACACTCCCTGCATGCCTGCTACACTCCCTGCATGCCTGCTACACTCCCTGCATGCCTGCTACACTCCCTGCATGCCTGCTACACTCCTGCATGAATGCTACACTCCCTGCATGAATGCTACACTCCCTCATGCCTGCTACACTCCCTGCATGCCTGCTACACTCCCTGCATGAATGCTACACTCCCTGCATGAATGCTACACTCCTGCATGAATGCTACACTCACTGCATGAATGCTACACTCCCTGCATGAATGCTACACCCCCTGCATGCCTGCTACACTCACTGCATGAATGCTACACTCCCTGCATGCCTGCTACACTCCCTGCATGAATGCTAAACTCCCTGCATGCCTGCTACACTCCCTGCATGCCTGCTACACTCCCTGCATGAATGCTACACTCCCTGCATGAATGCTACACTCCTGCATAGATTACACTCACTGCATGAATGCTACACTCCTCATGAATGCTACACTCCCTGCATGCCTGCTACACTCACTGCATGAATGCTACACTCCCTGCATGAATGCTACACTCCCTGCATGAATGCTACACTCCCTGCATGAATGCTACACTCTTTATCACAGGGCTGGCACTAGGAGCTTTCTTTGGACCCATGGAAGCTTATTTAGCAGTTGCAAGCACTAAAAACAGTGGAATAATGACAATATACTGGTATGAATGCGTGGGTGGAGTGGGTGGTGGTCGCTCTACAGAAACAATAGCACACTGATGCTCCCTGGAGTGCGCGCTCAGCTGGGCGCCACGCGGACACATCTGGTACGAATGTCGTTAACCGAAGCAAACATCGTTAACCGCAATCATTTTTTTTACGTCAAAAATATCGTTAACCGAAAATATCGTTAACTGACAGCATTGTTAACCGAGGTATGACTGTATTATTTTTGGGTGTATGGAACAGATTAATTGGATTTACATTATTTCTTAGGTAAATAATACTTCAGTTTTCATACAAATCGGTTTTCGGCAGACCTTCTGGAACAAATTAAAAACGAAAACCGGGGTTTTACTGGTATAACATTTCTGGTATATTTTTAAATGTTTATACAGTAGTGTACTGTACAGTGGTCCCTCAACTAACGATGATTCCATATAACGAGCAAATCGTGTATCGAGCGCTTTTTTCACTAAATATTTCCCTCATGTAGCGAGCATTCCCTCGAGTAGTGATCCATACCAGAACTGTCCGCCTGCCCTGCGCTTGTGCGGTGAGGCGGACAGGACGCCAGTCTAGCATTGTTTACACTTTAGAGAACATAACCCAGCATTCATGCAGGGAGTGTAGCATTCATGCAGGGAGTGTAGCATTCATGCAGAGTGTGTAGCAGGCATGCAGGGTGTGTAGCATTCATGCAGGGAGTGTAGCATTCATGCAAGGAGTGTAGCATTCATGCAGGGAGTGTAGCATTCATGCAGGGAGTGTAGCATTCATGCAGGGAGTGTAGCATTCATGCAGGGAGTGTAGCATTCATGCAGGGAGTGTAGCATTCATGCAGGGAGTGTAGCATTCATGCAGGGAGTGTAGCATTCATGCAGGGAGTGTAGCATTCATGCAGGGAGTGTAGCATTCATTCAGGGAGTGTAGCATTCATGCAGGAAGTGTAGCAGGCATGCAGGGAGTGTAGCAGGAAGGCAGGGAGTGTAGCATTCATTCAAGGAGTGTAGCATTCATGCAGGAAGTGTAGCAGGCATGCAGGGAGTGTAGCAAGAAGGCAGGGAGTAGGGATTCCCCTTCCAAACACTAAGCCTTCCCTCACTCTAATCCCTATCTTCCAGATGCCAGCAACCCTCTTCAATAAAGGTAAGTAAATGTAATTTATTATTCTGTTATTTATTATTTATTATGTAGTAGTATTTATAATTACACGTATGTGTTAATAATGTTGTTTTGTGTATGTAGAACTATAATTAAAATGTATTTTTGTGAATATTTTTGAGTGGAATGCATTAATTGTATTTACATTATTTCTTATGGGAAATAAGGTTTCGAATTATGAGCAATTCGTGTTAAGAGCTAGCTCCTGGAACGGATTAAGATCGTTAATCGAGGGACCACTGTATATTGAAATAAACAGAATAGAGGAAATCAGCTCTAATATACATTATTTAGGTATGAATACTGGTCAGAGAGCCCATCGTAAGTCCGAAGCGTTGGTAAACGAGTACGTCACTAAGTGAGGAGAGGCTGTATATAGACAATTTGATATCAAATTTCTAGTATGGAAACTATGGAATATGCCAGTAACGGTGGTCCCACAACATGTATCATTGGAAGAGAAAAACCTTTATCAACATGTCACGGCTTATTTTGTTGCAAGAAAGTTGGATTTAAATCGGTTCAAGACTTATCCACAGATGACAAAGCACTACTTATTCAACGTTCAAAAGTAAATCTTATGGACGATGACCAAATTTGTTTGCATCATGAAGCAATGTACCTCGAAAAATATGAAACAATGCAAAAGACATGCAGCAATCCATTTGGAAAACAAAACTATCATACGAGAACAAAACTTTTGAGGGTTGATGTTGAAATGGCTAACAAATTGAATTGTTTGACAAAGAGCAAAATAAAACCAGGTCAAAAAAAATTGTTCTAAATGTATAGCTGATGTTCAAATAGGGGAGACTTCAATTGCCTCGTCCTCATCTTCTGATGATTTTGATATGGACAAGAATATACAGTGGACCCCCGAGTTATGATCATAATTCATTCCAGAAGGCTGCTCAAGTGCCATTACCGAACAAATTTTCTCCCTTAAGAAATAATGTCATGTAGGTTAGTCCATTTCAGACCCCAAAATACATTACAAAGCACTTACAATATACACTTACATAACTGTACGATTTCCAAGGTGAGACGTAACTCAGGGGTCCACTGTACATAGAATCATATACAGTGGACCCCGAGTTTCGTCACCTCGAAATCGTACAATTATGTAAGTGTAATATTGTAAGTGCTTTTGAGGTAATTTGGGGTCTGAAATGGACTAACCTACTGACATTATTCCTTAGGAGTAAATTCATTCGGTAATGGCACTGAGCAGCCTTCTGGAATGAATTATGACAAGCTCGAGGGTCCACTGATACTATATTTGTTCCCAAAGAAGAAGTTGATAAAATAAATTGTTTCTAGAAGATGGTGAGGAAGCAGCACAATAGCTGAAACAAGGGAGCATCACCAGTTTCTGCCACTTGACTCAAGCACCATACACCTAAGCAAAGTTTCGAATGATGCCATCTACTTCACTTGCAAAACTTCCAATATGGGCACTAAAATGCCACAACTGCTCCTGGTAATTACATTGCTTGCATTTACGATAAATGGTGGATTGGAAATGTTGTTGAAGTATCAGCGGAAGAAAGTGATGCGTTGATGAAGTTTATGCACCCATGCGTTCTGGCCAGTTCATTTTACTGGCCTGAAAGACACAACATTTCTGGGGTGCCGGAGCAACGCCACACTTCCGTACTTCCTGTTCCATCAGCTACATCATCTGAGAAACAAGATAAGTTTTCAGAATTTTTTTGGGCAAACGTGAGCCACCGATTTAAAGCAATGCAATGAAGAAATCAAGTAATCAGAACTTCGGCTTGGGAACCAACCAAAGATACCCATTGTTGGCTCGGGAATCTAGACTAAGCAGCTCCGTTATTGGCTTGGGAACCAGATACCCCAGAAACCTCAACAAAGAAACCAAGACTACAGGCTTGGAAACCTGAATAAAGAAACCCACCTGTGGCTGAGATTGCATGGTTATCAGATGTGACCTCTATGGTTGCTGGTTCAAATTGGTGGAAATACGACCATGGACCAACTAAACCAAATACTTCAATGCTTTTCTCATAAACATTGCTAAAAAAAATGATCACATGACACGTCCAGCATAAAAAGTTATCTAAACTGTGGATTTTCGCAGAGCCATTGAAGCTACAGTATTATTATTAATATAATCAAAACAAGCACTAAATGAAGCTACAGTAACCTGTTGAATTTTGACCCTTATTTTTTGGGTATGATATGGGTGCGATGAAAAACTGAAACAACTTTTTTAGATGGTTTAAAACATGCTCTTTCTAATGTTTCAAAATGACTTTTATTTTTTGCAAAAGCACATTGATAATACAATTTTTTCTACTTTTTTGAAAAAAAATGTGAGAATTTAAATTTAAAAGGAATGAAACATACTCCAAAGTTAACATTATATATAGTGGTCCCCGAGTATCGTAAAAACTTCACTCCAGAAGCCTGCTCAAGCGCCATTACTGAACGAATTTACACCCTTAAGGAAAAATGTCACGTAGGTTAGTCTATTTCCAACCCCCAAAAATACACTTCCACAAGCACTTACAATATTATACTTACATAATTGTACGATTTCCGGGGTGTATGTAACTCGGGGGACCACTGTATTTGTAAACAATGTTATGTCACAAAATAATAAATGGTATTTCACAGGGATATTTTCATTATTACACAAGCCAGAGAAGGCTAAACTTTGACATCTTTTTGATGCACTGATATTTTTGCTAGGCTCAATCAGCATGTCAATTTAAAAAAAATGTAAATCCATATTAGTTTTATTGGATTAAGCATAAGAAGTTGTGTAAGACAACAATGTTTCATTTTGGTAGGAGTGAGAAATTATTTTTATTTAAAATTTCCGGGTTAGAGTACAGTGGACCCTCGGTTAACGAAAGGTTCCGTTAACGTAAGCTTCGGAAAACGTAAGCTTTATTTGTAATCGGTTAGCGAAAAATCCCTCGGTTACCGAAAGATATTAGACGTGTCCGCCTGCTCCGCGCAAGCGCAGGACGCCAGTGAAGCGTTGTTTACCATTGAGAGAACATTACCTAGCGCGCTCTTTCAAAGATTCACAATATATTTGGTGTCTTTTTTGGTGGTTTAGTGATTGTCACTGTCAAATAAGTCACCATGGGTCCAAAGAAGCTTCCTAGTGGCACACCTGTGATAGAGTGAGGAACACCATTGAACTGAAGAAGGAAATCATAGAAAAATATGAGAGTGGTGTACATCTGAGTGATCTTGCCAGGATGTACAAGAAAACTCCATCTACTATCGGCACTATCCTGGCACAGAGAAATAAGATCAATGTTTTGTTAATTTGTTAACGAAACAAAGATCGAAAACAGTGGATGAGGTTGAGAAGTTGTAGTTGGTGTGGATCAATGAAAAACAGTTAGCGGGTGATAGTATTTCTATGGCAATAATTTCTGAAAAGGCAAGGAAGTTGCACGCAGATCTTGTGAAGACAATGCCTGCAACCAGTGGTGAGGAGAGTGATTTTAAAGCCAGCAAAGGCTGGTTTGAGAAGTTTAAGAAACGTAGTAGCATACACAATGTTGTGAGGCATGGTGAGGCAGCCAGCTCAGACAAACGTGCAGCTGAAAAATTTGTGCACGAATTCAAGGGGTTCGTAGAGGCTGAACAATTCCTCCCCCAACAAGTGTTTAATTGTGATGAAACAGGCCTGTTTTGGAAGAAAATGCCCAACAGGACCTACATTACTCAGGAGGAAAAGGCACAGCCAGGACACAAGCCTATGAAAGACAGGCTAACTCTTATGATGTCGTGCCAATGCCAGTGGTGATTTTAAAGTGAAGCTTTACTGGTGATCACTAGAAAATCCCAGACCCTTCAGGAAACACAGTGTTGACAAGAATAAATTGTGTGTGCATTGGAAAGCTAACACCAAGGCATGGGTCACTACGGAGATTTTCAAGGAATGGATGACTGGAGTGTTTGGCCCTAGTGTGAAGAAATACCTCCTGGAAAAGAAATTGCCACTCAAGTGCCTCCTGGTACTGGACAATGCTCCTGCTCATCCTCACAACTTGCAAGAGTTGTTGCCTGACAACTAAATTTCATCAGAGTGAAGTTCTTGCCTCCTAACACCACTCCTCTCATCCAGCCCATGGACCAGCAGGTCATTTCCAACTTCAAGAAACTGTACACCAAAGCAGTGTTTCAGAGGTGCTTTAATATGACCAATGACTCTGAATTGACCCTACGAGAGTTCTGGAAAGAACACCTCAATATTGTGCATTGCATAGGCCTTATAGGTAAGGCTTGGGAGGAAGTGACTTCCAGGACTCTGAACTCTGCTTGGAGACCACTGTGGCCAGATTGTGTTGAAAAAAGGATTTTGAAGGATTTGAGGCTGACCTGACCCTGACGACCCTGTGCCTGTTGTGGAAAATGTTGTGGAAGATATTGTGTCATTGGGGAACAGCCTGGGGTTGGAGGTGGTGGTGAGGATGTGGAAGAGTTGGTGGAGGACACAGGGTAGAGCTAACAACTGAAGAGCTGCAAGAGCTTCATCTGGAACAGCAACAGACACAGCTGAGGTTATTGCTTCAAAGGAGGAGAGAGAGAGGAAGGAGGTGCCATCTTCAGAGATAAAGGAAATGTGTTCTATGTTGAGTAGGTTGCAGACATTTGTTGAAAGATACCACCCTGAGCAAGCTGAAATGAGCCTTCTGTGCAACCACTTCAGTGACAGAGCCATGTTGTACTTCAGAAAAGTGTTGAAGAGTCGCCAGAAACAGAGGACTCTGGACTGTTATTTCACCAGGCAGGGGTCTAGTGACTCTCAAGCTGGTCCTAGTGGCATTAAAAGACCAAAAGGAAGTAACCCCAGAGAGGGACTTGTTACCTGAAGTCCTTTTGGAGGGGATTTCCCTTCCAACCATTAACACCCTGCCCTGTCAGCAACTCTACCTTCCAGATGCCTGCAACTCTTCGATAAAGGTAAGTAAATGTTATTGTTTTTTTTTTTTTGAGTGATTATTTTTTGTGGAACAATTAATTGTATTTACATTATTTCTTAGGGAAATAAGGTTTCAGATTACAAGCTTCAGATTAAGTAATAGCTCCTGGAACGGATTAATTTTGTTAACCAAGGGTCCACTGTATTTTTTTTTTCCAGTAACTTTTGTAGCATATGAGACCAATATAATGTATAATGTATACTCATTGTATTCAACACAATAACCGCACTAATTCGTTTATCATTATATGTTACAAAAACTTGTTTACAAATTTATTGTAAACAAAATAATGATGAAAATATTGGTGAGGTATTGTGTTGAATAAACGATCCATATAGTGCCATATGGTACAATGGTACCATATGGTACAATGTATCATATGGTGCAATGTTCCATATGGCATAATGTATCATATGATGCAATGTACCATATAGTACCATATTGTACAATGGAACCATATGGTACAATGTATCATATGGTGCAATGTACCATATGCTACAATGTACCATATGATACCCTGTACTATGGTACAGGCTGCCATATGGTACATTGTAGCATATGGTACAGGGTGCCATATGGTACCCTGTACCATATGGTACAGGGTATCATATGGTAACCTGGAGTCTACCTGGAGAGAATTCCAGGGGTCAACGCCCCGCGGCCCGGTCTGTGACCAGGCCTCCTGTTGGACCAGAGCCTGATCAACCAGGCTGTTACTGCTGGCCGCACGCAGTCCAAGGTATGAACCACAGCCCGGCTGGTCAGGTACCGACTTTAGGTGCCTGTCCAGTGCCTGCTTGAAGACAGCCAGGGGTTTGTTGGTAATCCCCCTGATGTATGCTGGGAGGCAGTTGAACAATCTTGTACCCCTAACACTTATTGTGTTGTCCCTCAACGTGCTAGTGGCACCCCTGCTTTTCATTGGGGGGATGTTACATCGCCTGCCGAGTCTTTTGCTTTCGTAGGGAGTGATTTTTGTGTGCAAGTTTGGTACTAAGCCCTTGAGAATTTTCCATGTGTATATAATAATGTATCTCTCCCGCCTGCGTTCTAGAGAGTACAGGTTTAGGAACTTCAAGCGTTCCCAGTAGTTGAGGTGGTTTATCGCACTTATGCGTGCAGTGAAGGTTCTCTGCACATTTTCAAGGTCAGCAATTTCACCCGCCTTGAAAGGTGCAGTTAGTGTGCAGCAATATTCCAGCCTAGATAGAACAAGCGATCTGTAAAGTGTCAACATGGGCTTGGCATCCCTGGTTTTGAAGGTTCTCATTATCCATCCTGTCATTTTTCGAGCAGATGCAATTGCTACTTTGTTATGGTCCTTGAAGGTGAGATCCTCTGACATGATCACTCCCAGGTCTTTGACATTAGTTTTCGCTCTATTGTGTGGTTGGAATTAGTGTTGTACTCCGATGAGATTTTAATTTCTTCACGTTTTCCGTATCTGAGTAATTGAAATTTCTCATCATTGAACTTCATATTGTTTTCTGCAGCCCATTTAAAGATTTGGTTTATGTCTGCTTGGAGTCTTGCAGTGTCTTCAACGGTGGACACTGTCATACAGATTCGGGTGTCATCTGCAAAGGAAGACACAGCACTGTGGCTTATATCCCTGTCAATGTCTGATATGAGGATGAGGAATAGGATGGAAGCAAGTACTGTGCCTTGTGGAACAGAGCTTTTCACAGTAGCTGCCTCAGACTTTACTCTGTTGACTACTACTCTTTGTTTTCTACATGTCAGGAAATTATAGATCCATCTACCAACTTTTCCTGTTATTCCTTTATCACGCATTTTGTGTGCTATTACACCATGGTCACACTTGTCAAAGGCTTTTGCAAAATTTGTGTATATAACATCTGCATTCTGTTTATCTTCTAGAGCATCCAGGACCTTGTCGTAGTGGTCCAGTAGTTGGGACAGACAGAAGCTGCCTGCTCTAAACCCATGCTGTCCTGGGTTGTGCAATTGATGGGTATCAAGATGAGTGGCGATCTTGCTTCTTAGAACCCTTTCAAAGATTTTTATGATATGGGACGTTAGCGCAATTGGTCTGTAGTTCTTTGCTATTGCTTTACTGCCCCTTTGTGGAGCGGGGCTATGTCTGTTGTTTTTAGTAGCTGCGGGACGATCCCAGTGTCCATGCTCCCTCTTTTAATATTTTTAATACTAATAAATTTTACTTTTGTACACTTTTATACACTTTAGCACTTATTTCTCTTTTAATAATTAACTTTGATTTTCATTATATTGCCTTTAATAAATTCTATAATCACAACTAGTGCAATACTGAATCTTAATATTTGTTCCATTATAACTTAATACTAATCATAGTAACTTTCCAACCAGTTCTATTAGCTAGTTAAATAATAAATCAATTACACTGTAAAGATATATCCTAAACCTCTGTGACTTCTATTCAAAAGTGTGGTAATCCAATAGCTAGTAAAATCAATTGATCAGATATCATATCTTTAAGTTTAGCATTATTCATTGTTCTTAAGTCTTTTTAGAATCACACTCATATATAAACTTTTGTTTAATTAATTAACTAACTCAGGTGCTAACTCAGGTGCTATAGTTTTAGATTCTTATTAGCTGTAAATTGACTACCTTAGCTCATTTTTTCATTTTTGTAAACATATTCAACGTACTAACTCACGTGCCAAGAAATCCTTTTGCATTGTCCTATTCTTAGGTCTACTTGCGTTGTTCTATTTTTAAGTTTAATTATAGAATCACACTAAATCTTATGATTCCAAACATTGATCCTGATACCAACCTTCTATTAAATGACTTACATGAACCTAACAACAACTTTCATTACTACACAGCAGAACAGGCTAAAACACTACTCAAATCCATCAATAACATAACTATCTTTAATTACAATGTCAGATCTTTAAGCAAACATTTTGATGACCTCACTGCATTATTAAACTCACTTCAGGCCAGTATGTCCATCATTGCTCTCACTGAAACATGGTTAAAGCCTCATACTACAGATATCTATGCCATTCCTGGTTACACAGCCATACACAATTGTCGGCCAGACCAACAAGGAGGTGGCACAGCTATGTTCTACTCAGACCAGCTTGAATGTATTAACAATACATGCACAAGGGATGAACATGGAGAATATATAATAGCTAAATTTAAATCCAAATATCTACAAAAACCTCTCACAGTTATAACATCTATAGATTACCACAGTCAAACATTCAGCAATTTAGTGAAACAAAGACCACTTAATCCTCACAGGAGACTTCAATATAAACCTCCTACAAGATCAGGACCCACTAGTAACTGAATTCACAAACACTATGAGCAACTGCTTGCTGCTCCCGACAATAACAAAACCTACGAGAATCTCTGAGACCTGTGCCTCTCTATTAGACCATATCTGGACTAACACCATATCCCCATTAAAATCAGGCATAATCACAGACAATACCACTGACCACTACCCAACCTTTCTCATAACAAATCTCGGAAAATTACCACTAGAGACTACTAAAGTTACCTTCAGACTACATAATGAGACAGCTATAAATAGCTTTATAACAGCTATGACAAACATAGACTGGCAAACAGAAATAGACAACTTCCCAGATACTGACTTATGTATTAATAATTTTCTTAAAAGACCCAATACCTCTATAATAAGCACTGCCCTAAAAACTAAACAAATCAAACTAAAAGATTAAATAGTCCCTGGCTAACCCCAGCATACTCAGATCCATTAATATAAAGCACCTATGAAAAACAGTACAGGAATGGGACAAATAACAAGAGAACAAACAAAAACGCTACTCATCAAACCTAACGAGTCTGATAAGAAGGTCAAAAAAATTGTATGAGAACAGATTACATAACTTAAAAGGTGATATAAAAGACCTGGAAAACCTATCTGAAATTCTAGGAACAAAAAAGATATCCACAAACAGAACAATCAAGCTAACAAAACCAGATGAACCCCTACTCCACCTATTGAAACAGCAAACAAACTCAATGATTTCTTCTCCCACCATAATTGCAAAAAGCTGGCAAACAAAAATCCCAGTTCAAATACTCACCTAACGACTATCTCACTGGCACCTATCCGAACACACTATTCCTAGCCCCAACCAACCCAATAGAAGTTTCACTTATAATCAACACATTAAAAAACAAAGCAGGTGACCTAAATAACTTACCACCTTATATATACAAAAAGTATCTCAAGTTCCTACCAATTATTCTGTAGCTCTTTAGCAAATC
>WNWK01016999.1:0-43453 GCA_009830355.1 Cherax destructor
AATTTCATAGCTTAAATACTCACCTTTACTCATTGTATACTATCTACAAAAATTCTTACAATTTAGTTTTAAGTTAATTTTAAGTCTGCCCAAAATGCCCTGCATACTAGGGGCTTTTGGCAGGTACACCTCATGTAATCTCAATAACCAAATGTAATTCTTTGTATCATGTCCAAATAAAAATATTATTATTATTATTATATTATTATTATTATTATTAAAGTATTTTCTTTTTGGGGATTTTTTTTTCTTCTTGGGTCACCCTGCCTCGGTGGGAGCGGCGACTTGTTGAAAAAAATATATATATAGTACAGTGGTACCTCGGTTAACGATGGTCCCCAAACTCGCCCTTTTATGTAAGTTTATTTTTTTAAATGCTTTTGTAAGTGTGTTTTTGGGGGTCTAAAAGGACTAGTCTATTTTACATCATTCCTTATGGGGATAAATTCGTTTGGTAATGGCACTTGAACAGCATTCTGGAACGAAAAAATATCGTTAACCGAGGTACCACTGTATACAGTGGACCCCCGGTTATCGGCCATAATTCGTTCCAGAATGCTGTTCAAGTGCCGTTATCGAACGAATTTGTTCCCATAGGGAATAATGTAAATTAGATTAGTCCTTTAGACCCCAAAAATACACTTACAAAAGCACTTACAAAAATACACTTACATAACATAATTGTTCGAGTTTGGAGCAGTACGAAATCTGGGGGTCCACTGTAGTATATACAGTGGACCTCCGGTTTACGATAGTCTCCAAACTCGCCCTTTTATGTAAGTTTATTTTTGTAAGTGTATTTTTGGGGGTCTAAAAGGACTAATCTAATTTACATTATTCCTTATGGGAATAAATTCGTTCGGTAATGGCACTTGAACAGCATTCTTGAACGAAAAAAAGGACGTAATCCGGGGGTCCACTGTATATACAGTGGACCCTCGGTATACGTATATATATATATATTTGTTTTTCAACAAGTCAGCTGTTTCCCACTGAGGCAGGGTGACCCAAAAAGAAAGAAAATCCCAAAAAAGAAAAATACTTTGATCATTCAACACTTTCACCTCACTCATACATAATCACTGTCATACATACATACATGTTGTAGGTAGTAGGTTGGTAGACAGCAACCTCCCCGGGAGGTACTACCGTCTTGCCAAGTGAGTGTAAAAGGGAAACCTGTAATTGTTTTACATGATGGTACGATTGCTGGTGTCTTTTTTCTGTCTCATAAACATGCAAGATTTCAGGTATGTCTTGTTACTTCTACTTACACGTAGGTCATACTACACATTCATGTACAAGCATATATACACACACACCCCTCTGGGTTTTCTTCTATTTTCTTACTAGTTCTTGTTCTTATTTCCTCTTTTCTCCATGGGAAAGTGGAACAGAATTCTTCCTCCGTATGCCATGCGTGTCGTAAGAGGCGACTAAAATTCTGGGAGCAAGGGGCTAGTAACCCCTTCTGTATATATTACTAAATGTAAAAGGAGAAACTTTTGTTTTTCCTTTTGGGCCACCCCACTTTGGTGGGAAATGGCCGACGTGTTGAAAGAAGAAAGAAGGATTGCTGGTGTCTTTTTTCTGTGTCATAAACATGCAAGATTTCTACTTACACTTAGGTCACACTACACATACATGTACAGTGGACCCCCGGTTAATGGCCTGCTCCAAACACTAACAATTATGTAAGTGTATTTTTGAAAGTGCTTTTGTAAGTGTATGTTTGGGGGTCCAAAAGGACTAATCTAATTTACATTATTCCTTATGTTAATAAATTTGTTCGGTAACGGCACTTGAACAGCATTCTGGAACGAATTATGGCTGTTAACCGGATGTCCACTGTATAAGCATATACACACACCTCTTTGGGTTTTCTTCTATTTTCTTAATAGTTCTTGTTTATTTCCTCTTATCTCCATGGGAAAGTGGAATAGAATTCTTCCTCCATAAGCTATGCGTGTCGTAAGAGGCAACTAAAATGCCGGAAGAAAGGGGCTAGTAACCCTTTCTCCTTTTGTTTTTCTTTTTGGGTCACCTTGCCTCTGTGGGATACTGCCAGTTTGTTGAAAAAAGAGAAGAAATATATAGTACATGTTTATATTTTTACAATATGCTGGCCATCTCCCACTGGCAGGGTGACCCAAAAAAAGAAACACTCTCACCATCATTCACACATAATATATGAATGTTGATAAATATTTGAAAGTGATAATAAGTTGTGATGATAAGTTGTTTTATGAATATGTTAATAATATTTAAATTTTCACATATTTTATTTTTTAGCTGTAAGAAAATAAGTTTTAAGATTAAAGATAATAAACATGTTAATTTGATAATGGTTGTTTCACAGTGAACATGGTGGTCGAGGCAAATCCTTTAGATGCTATCAAGTGTAATGTAATGGACGTAACAAGGGAACGAGCCCAGTCAATAGTAAGTGCATCATTATTATTAATAAAATGGATAGATATCATTACACTATATTGATTAGCATTAATAAAATAGATGGATATTAGTAGTATACTGCATTGATTAGCGTTAATAAATGGATAGACAGGGTGGCTTAGTGGGATTCGGCAAGTTTGTTGAAAAATAAAAAATGAATAAACATCTATACACTACTGGGTATTGATTATTGTTAATAAGGTTGTTGTATATCATTCACTGTATTGATTATTGTTAATAAGGTTGTTGTAGTATATCAGTTCACTAGTATATTGATTATTGGTAATAAGGTTGTTGTATATCATTCACTGTATTGATTAGTGTTAATAAGGTTGTTGTATATCATTCACTGTATTGATTAGTGTTATTAATATGGCTATATAGTAATATATATTAATTCATTTGATTATTCTAGCTCTTTGATTATTTATCACCTGACAACTCCATTAAGTTGTGAATGTGATTGAATAAGTACATCCACTTTTTCAGTTGCATTTTCAAAATGTCACACTATACAGAACAGCTTTATCAGAGAGCTTAGTGAATGAGTAAGCATAATGAAGAAAACAAAACAATTAATTAACTACAGTGGACTCTCATAAATTGAACACTCCCAACTCGCCCTTTTATGTAAGTTTATTATTGTAAGTGCTTTTATAGGTGTATATTTTTGGGGGTCTGAAACAGACTAATCTAATTTACATCATTCCTTATGGGAATAAATTTGTTTGGAAACAGCATTTGAATAGCATTCTGTAATGAAGAATGTTCGATTTCCGGGGGTCCACTGTACTGGAATATGTACAGTGGTACCCCGAGTTTCAGCCACCTCCCAACTCAAACAATTATGTATATAAGTGTATTATTGTAAGTGCTTTTGTAAGTGTATTTTTGGGGGTCTGAAACGGACTAATCTACTTTACATTATTCCTTGTGGGAACAAATTCGTTCGGTAATGGCACTCGAACAGACTTCTGGAACGAATTATGGCCAAAACTCGGGGTTCCACTGTAGTTTTAAACAGAGGCAATAAATAATTTGAATGAAATTCCGCTGAATAATAGAAACAGACAGTAAAGAGAGTATAAATTATTCGTGTGCCCTTGAAGTTATTTAAAACACTATAGGTTTTAGTCATATTGAAGTCAAAGAATTGAAAAATTCATCACTTAACAGTTTCCTAGTTTCCTGCTCAGATAAAGTTAAAGATTTTATTTCTTTGCAAAGGTTACAATGTATAATTACAATTTTTATTTATTACATACAAAGAAAACCAATAACATGCTGGTGCATTTCGGGCAGACTAAACCTTATGCTTACACACTACTTAATACTAGACATATAAAGAGTGGTAAATTTTAATTATACTTTGTTTTCTTATTACAACAGAGGTAGCTAGTGGTTTACAGTAATTAAATTTATAATTGAGATGAAGTACAGTGGTCCCCCGCCTAACGAGCACCCCGGAAATCGTACAATTATGTAAGTATAATATTGTAAGTGCTTGTGGAAGTGTATTTTTGGGGGTCTGAAATAGACTAACCTACGTGACATTATTTCTTAAGGAAGTAAATTCATTCGGTAATGGCACTTGAGCAGGCTTCTTGAATGAATTTTGCTAGTTAGGCGGGGGACCACTGTATATAAAAAATTACAGAATTACAATTTAGCACAATTTACAATAATGAGATTGAAAGAATTTTAAGTTTGAAATAATGCTTAGTTAATTGAGAGTTTCGGGAGTCAACACCCCCGTGGCTCAATCTGAGACCGGCCTGGTGGATCAGGATCTGATCAACCAGGCTGTTACTACTGGCTGCACACAAACTGACGTACGAACCACAGCCCGGCTGGTAAGGTGGCTGTCCAGTATCTTCTTGAAGAGAGCCAGGGGTCTGTTGGTAATCCCCCTTATGTATGCTGAGAGGCAGTTGAACAGTCTTGGGCCCCTGCCACTTATTGTGTTGTTTCTTAGTGTACTCATGGCGCCCCTGCTTTTCATTGGGAGAATGTCGCAGTTTTTTCTCATTATGCATTGCGTGCTGCAGGATTTGTTTTATATGATGCATACTTACCACCACACAGATGCATTCTCTTATATCTAGGTCCAAATTTACCACTCACAGCTTAAGTGAGTGAGCTGAGCTCATGACGTAGTACTACGGCATGGACCTTGGCTTCAAAGCCGTAGAACTATGGCACAGACCTTCAGAGGGTTAAACCTTTAATAACCCAACAGAAACTGCTGTGCAGATGGTCACCAACTCCTGTGCTAGACAGCACATCCCACCACTTTTCAAAAGCTAAAACCTACTAAATATACAAAGCATACACTCATATTATTGTACCTGCTATATATACAGAACATTAAACTCCAATATAAACCCTCCGATCAAACTTCTCCTTGATAGCTACAACAGAACGCACACTCACAATACAAGGCACAAGGCACTCTTTGACATTCCTCATGTCAGTCTCACACCATGCAAAAATGCAATGCACACAAAGGGCCCGAAGATCTGGAATTTACTACCTGCTTAAAAATCATCTCATCTCTCAATACAATACTAACCAAACCAACCAAAACAACATCTGATCAGTTTGAAGCAACTCTCCCAAATATTATATGACCTCTAGTCTATTAAAACATCTACTCATACTTATAATAGTACTGTTTGAACCATTATTTGTAATATTATTTGTCATGTGCAACATCAAGATTATTATCTTATAAACCTTCAACTTTGATTACCTCGCATTAGTATTAATATAAAATAATGAATAATTAAGAAGATAACCTCTCTTATCCTGTCTAGACTCAAGTAGTTTTTAAGTATTAGGATTAGTCTGCCTGAAATGTCCTGGCATGATAGTGACTTTCTTTGTACTTAACAAATCAAGATTGTAAAGAGATAAAATATTTATCCTTTATCTTATCTTTATCTTTACAAATACAGTGGACCCCGGCTAACGAACACCCCGGAAATCGTACAATTATGTAAGTATAATATTGTAAGTGCTTGTGGAAGTGTATTTTTGGGGGTCTGAAATAGACTAACCTACGTGACATTATTTCTTAAGGACGTAAATTCGTTCGGTAACGGCACTTGAGCAGGCTTCTGGAATGAATTTTTTTCGTTAGCCGGGGGTCCACTGTACAATTATTGGTAGTACTCTGCATGAAAGAAATAATGGAAATTTAGTTATGTATAGAATATTTACAGCATCTGCATCATTTTTAACAATGTCATTATTCTTCTATATATTGTAGGTAACAAATTGAGCATCATTCTCACTGAAAGGCTTGTGTTGTAGGTCCCAGGCTCAGATAAAGTGCTGAACAATGTGCAGTTGAAGATGATGAAAATGTACGTAGTCGGGGAAAGCAATACCATGAGCACTCCTAATGGTGTTAACATAAAAATGGGAATGTAAGTCATAAATTTCTTTTCATTTTTCTAAAGAATTCTTGCTTTAGTGAGTAACTCATTATGATAGTTTATTGTCAAGGATTTATTCCCACAGGATACAATGTGTGTACAGAGATGGGTAACATTTGGTTGTGCATGCAGTAAGCCCATGGTTATGCAGGTTACTTCAGGCAAGCTTAAGCCCAGATATGCACAGAAGATTTAATTTTATTTTTGATTTTTTTTTTTTTAATCTGGATGCCTTTATATATATATTACTAAAAATGTTTATTATAACAGTTATGTTCTCATTATGATCAGATTTATTTTCTATTTATTATTATTTTGCATTTAATTTATTTTGCTCATTGATATACAGTGGTACCCCTGATTTCGTACAGATCCCAACTCGAACAATTACGTAAGTGTATTTTTGTAAGTGCTTTTGTAAGTGTATTTTTGGGGGTCTGAAACGGACTAATCTAATTTACATTTTTCCTTATAGGAACAAATTTGTTCAGTAACGGCACTCGAGCAGCCTTCTGGAACGAATTAGTATTGACGAAATTTGGGGTACCACTGTATCTTAAAGCAACATTTTTTGAGAAAGATGCCATAATGTTAGCACGAACTGTGCTAACTGTGGAAGAAGTTTGTTGGTGAGCAGTGTCCTGCATGTATCTATAGTAGGTTCGCCTGTCTTGTCCCAGCCCGGGTCTTTTCCAGATGGTGACCCGGCGTTGTCCCCCCAGGTGGGGGCTGTCGCTCATCTTCTTTGTTCTGTCCTGTGCAGACGTATTACTGTGGTGTCCTGTATGGATGGTACAGTAATAAAAAATATTCATGAAGGATGCATTGCAGCTATAGCAGTTATAATGAGAGCACATTCATAAAAAAATAACAAAAAAATTATCAATAATTAACATACATATGTGAGAACATGGTATAACAAGTCAGAAAGTTTGTGTGCTTAGAATTTAGATAAAGTGTTGCAAAATTTAATTTTGCAAAAGCATTTGTTCATATCACCAATTCCAAATTTGTGCTAGTAAACAACACAACAAAATTGCAGGTGAGGCCCTCATTAAAAACAGTAAACAAGGTACAGCAGTTAAGACAAAGATTAAAGCATTTTTGATGACAGAATTCATAGATGAGAGTACAAGTTTCTCTAGCTTTATGCAAGTTTGCTATTATGCGACGTCCAATTTATACTGGTAATCTTAAATGAGGAGTCAGGATGTTGCACTCCAGAGGGTCATATGAACTTCTGGCATGATAGTGATTAAATAAATAAGGGTGACTATTTTTTTCTTTTTATTGGCCACCCAACCTCAGTGTAAGATGTTTGGTGTGGGGAGTATGGAAGAAGTGAATGTGTTCAGATATATGGGAGTTGACTTGTCAGCAGATGGGTTTATGAACCATAGAATTGATAAAGGAAAAAAGGTGAGTGGTGCATTGAGGTATCTCTGGAGACAAAAATGTCCATACCTGGAGTCTACCTGGAGAGGATTCCAGGGGTCAACGCCCCCGCGGCCTGGTCTGTGACCAGGCCTCCTGTTGGACCAGAGCCTGATCAACCAGGCTGTTACTGCTGGCCGCACGCAGACCAACGTACGAACCACAGCCCAGCTGATCAGGTACCGACTTGAGGTGCCTGTCCAGTGCCTGCTTGAAGACAGCCAGGGGCTTGTTGGTAATCCCCCTGATGTATGCTGGGAGGCAGTTGAACAATCTTGGGCCCCTCACACTTATTGTGTTGTCTCTCAACGTGCTAGTGGCACCCCTGCTCTTCATTGGGAGGATGTTACATCGCCTGCCGAGTCTTTTGCTTTCGTACGGAGTGATTTTTGTGTGCAACTTTGGTACTAAGCCCTCGAGAATTTTCCATGTGTATATAATAATGTATCTCTCCCGCCTGCGTTCTAGAGAGTACAGGTTTAGGAACTTCAAGCGTTCCCAGTAGTTGAGGTGGTTTATCGCACTTATGCGTGCGGTGAAGGTTCTCTGCACATTTTCAAGGTCAGCAATTTCACCCGCCTTGAAAGGTGCAGTTAGTGTGCAGCAATATTCCAGCCTAGATAGAACAAGCGATCTGTAAAGTGTCAACATGGGCTTGGCATCCCTGGTTTTGAAGGTTCTCATTATCCATCCTGTCATTTTTCGAGCAGATGCAATTGCTACATTGTTATGGTCCTTGAAGGTGAGATCCTCTGACATGATCACTCCCAGGTCTTTGACATTAGTTTTCGCTCTATTGTGTGGTTGGAATTAGTTTTGTACTCCGATGAGATTTTAATTTCTTCACGTTTTCCGTATCTGAGTAATTGAAGTTTCTCATCATTGAACTTCATATTGTTTTCTGCAGCCCATTTAAAGATTTGGTTTATGTCTGCTTGGAGTCTTGCAGTGTCTTCAACGGTGGATACTGTCATACAGATTCGGGTGTCATCTGCAAAGGAAGACACAGCACTGTGGCTTATATCCCTGTCAATGTCTGATATGAGGATGAGGAATAGGATGGGAGCAAGTACTGTGCCTTGTGGAACAGAGCTTTTCACAGTAGCTGCCTCAGACTTTACTCTGTTGACTACTACTCTTTGTGTTCTACGTGTTAGGAAATTATAGATCCATCTACCAACTTTTCCTGTTATTCCTTTATCACGCATTTTGTGTGCTATCACACCATGGTCACACTTATCAAAGGCTTTTGCAAAGTCTGTGTATATAACATCTGCATTCTGTTTGTCTTCTAGAGCATCCAGGACCTTGTCGTAGTGGCCCAGTAGTTGGGACAGACAGGAGTGACCTGCTCTAAACCCATGCTGCCCTGGGTTGTGTAATGGATGGTTATCTAGATAAGTGGCGATCTTGCTTCTTAGAACCCTTTCAAAGATTTTTATATGGGACGTTAGCGCTATTGGTCTGTAGTTCTTTGCTATTGCTTTACTGTTGCCTTTGTGGAGTGGGGCTATGTCTGTTGTTTTTAGTAACTGTGGGACGACCCCAGTGTCCATGCTCCCTCTCCATAGGAGAGTTCAACTGCATAAGCGTTTCAACTGCATAAGCCTTATAGGTAAGGCTTGGCAGGGAGTGACTTCCAGGACTTTGAACTCTGCTTGGAGAAAATTGTGGCCAGAATGTGTCCTCGACAAAGATTTTGAAGGGTTTGAGGCTGACCCTGACCCTGTCGACCCTACGCCTGTTGTGGAATGTATTGTGTCCATGGGGTTGGAGGTGAGTGGCGAGGATGTGGAAGAGTTGGTGGATGACCACAGGGAAGAGCTAACCACTGAAGAGCTGCAAGACCTTCATCTGCAACAGCAACAGACCACAGCTGAAGAAATTGGTTCAGAGGAAGAGGAAGAGCATCTGCCTTCTTCAGCAATTAAGGACATTTGTGCAAAGTCGAGGGAGGTGCAAAGTTTTGTGGAGAAATATCACTCTGACCAAACTGAAACAAGCCATATCTGCAACATGTTCAGTGACAAAACCTTGTCCCACTTCAGGCAAATCTTAAAGAGATGCCAGAAACAGACCTGTCTGGACAGTTTTTTTTTTGTGACAGGGGTGCAGTGACTCAAGCTGGTCCTAGTGCCAGTAAAAGACAAAGAAGGGAATTATTCCGGATAGGGACTTGATACCTGAAGTCCTTATGGAAGGAGGTTCCCCTTCCAAACAATAATCAGTCCTCCCTCTCTCCTCCTCCTTGTCTTCCATACGCCAACAAGAGTCTTCAGTAAAGGTAAATGTGATGTTAAATGTTCATTTATCCATTTCATTAGTCATTTTATTTAGTTCTCATTGTTTGTGTATGTAAAACTATAGTTAATCTTTAAAAAATGTATTTTTTTGTTATTATTTTTGGGTGTCTTGAACGGATTAATTGTATTTACAATAATTCTTATGGGAAATATTTCTTCGGTTTTCGGCCTTTTCGGATTTAGGCTGCCCTTCTGGAATGGATTACGGCCGAAATCTGAGATTCCACCGTACAGTAAAACTTCTCATTAATGGACTATTTGGGGGGAGGGGGTGCACGATATTGCCAAATGTCCACAACTTCTGAATTATGAAATGAATATGTATTTCATAAACGTCCAGGTGTCTTCTGAAGTAGTGGACTTGGTCCCCTGATGCAGAAGAACTGCAACTTAAGAATATGGGTGTTGTAAAGTGTAGTATTATTGTACTATTCTATTCAAAACTTGAGGGGGAAAGTAATGAAAACTGATAATTAATTAACATAAAACTAAAGGAGTATTGTAGACCTACTTGCTCATACTAGGAAGGTCTTACTCACACCCATTAAATTACATTAGAGGAGCATTGCAGTAGGCCTATTGGCCCATGCTAGGCACATCCTACTGTAATCCAATCTTTCTCACTCATAAGTTTGGCAGAGCAAGCAAGACAGGCAGACAGGGCAGGCAAGCAGGTAGACAGGGAAGGAGAGAGGGAGGGAGGCAGGCAATCATACAGGCAGGCATACAGGCACCCAGGCATGGAGGCAGGGAAGGAGAGAGGAAGGGAGGCAGGTAGGCAGGGAAGGAGAGAGGAAAGGAGGCAGGCAGGGAAGGAGAGAGGAAGGGAGGGAGGCAGGCATGTATACAGGTACTCAGGCATGGAGGCAAGCAGGTACGGAAGGAGAGAGGCAGGCAGACAAGCAGGCACACAGGCAGGCAAGCAGGAAGGCAGGCAGGCATGGAGGCAGGCAGGCAGGTAGGGAAGGAGAGAGGCAGGCAGACAGGCAGGTAGGGAAGGAGAAAGGCAGGCAGACAGGCAGGTAGGGAAGGAGAGAGGAAGGGAGGGAGGCAGGCATGCATACAGGCACTCAGGCATGGAGGCAGGCAGGCACACAAGCAGGCACACAAGCAGGCAAGCAGGAAGGCAGGCAGGCATGAAAACAGGTAGGCATGGAGGCAGGCAGGCAGGCATACACTGATAAAAATCTATACAAAGATACTTTGTCCCAAAAAGTGTTTACAATGTCTTTTCTTCACTATTGTTGGCAGCACTCCATTAAGATCCTGTGAATGTACTGGGCTGAATCTGTTTATGTTCACATTTATGAAGTCTTCATTATTAAATTCTAATATACTGTACATTGTTACGATTTTTAAACTGACCTTAGTAATTTCTTTGTGTTTGCTCAACAGGTTACAAAGGCAAGAAGTGAGCAGTATGTCGGTGGGCACATCTGGTGCAGCTGTCAATCTACCAGAGAATTTTTGTCCAAGTCCTAACTGCACATCAAGTACTCCCTTGGGAGTTGTACTTCAAGAGTGGCCAGCTGTCTCATACGTAAGTACAGTCATCCCTCGGTTTTCGATTTTAATCCGTTCCAGATGGATCGGCTAAAACCAAAATCGGCGAAAACCAAAACTATTTTCCCCATAAGAAATAATGGAAATTCAATTAATCCGTTCCAGAAACCCAAAAGTTTGGAAAAAAAAAATTTTTTGGGCCTTAAAGATAGATTTACATGCACAAATGAATGAACTGAATGTGGCACTTACCTTTATTGAAGACTGATGTTGCTGGATGGGAGAGAGGGAAGAGGGGAGAGGGACGAGACCCTAATTTTTGGAAGGGGAATCCCCCTCCATAAGGACTCTAGGTATCAAGTCCTTATCCGCGGTCACTTCCCTGCATGCCTACTACACTCCCTCCCTGCCTGCTACACTCCCTCCCTGCCTGCTACACTCCCTCTCTGCCTGCTACACTCCCTCCCTGCCTGCTACACTCCCTGCATACATGCTACACTCCCTGCATACCTGCTACACTCCCTGCATACCTGTTACACTCCCTACATACATGCTACACTCCCTGCATACCTGTTACACTCCCTACATACATGCTACACTCCCTGCATACCTGTTACACTCCCTGCATACATGCTACACTCCCTGCATACATGCTACACTCCCTGCATACATGTTACACTCCCTGCGTACCTGCTACACTCCCTGCGTACCTGCTACACTCCCTGCATACATGCTACACTCCCTGCATACCTGTTACACTCCCTGCATACATGCTACACTCCCTGCATACCTGCTACACTCCCTGCATGCATGCTACACTCCCTGCATACCTGCTACACTCCCTGCATACCTGTTACACTCCCTGCATACATGCTACAATCCCTGCATACCTGTTACACTCCCTGCATACATGCGACACTCCCTGCATACATGCGACACTCCCTGCATACATGCAACACTCCCTGCATACATGCAACACTCCCTGCATACATGCTACACTCCCTGCATACATGCTACACTCCCTGCATACCTGCTACACTCCCTGCATGCATGCTACACTCCCTGCATACCTGCTACACTCCCTGCATACCTGTTACACTCCCTGCATACATGCTACAATCCCTGCATACCTGTTACACTCCCTGCATACATGTTACACTCCCTGCATACATGCGACACTCCCTGCATACATGCAACACTCCCTGCATACATGCAACACTCCCTGCATACATGCAACACTCCCTGCATACATGCAACACTCCCTGCATATATGCTACACTCCCTGCATACATGCTACACTCCCTGCATACCTGCTACACTCCCTGCATGCATGCTACACTCCCTGCATGCCTGCTACACTCTTAAACTCCATCGTGTTTCTCACTTTCACTATCATATTTTTCTATTATTTCTTTCTTCATTTCTACAGTGTTCCTCACTTTCTTTACCAAAGAAGTGGCACTAGGAGCTTTCTTTGGGCCCATGGTAGCTTATTTAGTAGTCATACACAATAATAAAGGCCCAAAAACAATGAATTGTTAATAAATGTTTTGTATAAACTCCTGGGATGATGTTCACTCAAGCGTAAACAATGCTAGACTGCGTGACAATGTGCGTGGGAGGTGCGTGGGTGGCGGGCCTACGGCCTTTGTTACACTCCCTACATACATGCTACACTCCCTGCATACCTGTTACACTCCCTGCATACATGCTACAATCCCTGCATACCTGTTACACTCCCTGCATACATGCGACACTCCCTGCATACATGCGACACTCCCTGCATACATGCGACACTCCCTGCATACATGCAACACTCCCTGCATACATGCTACACTCCCTGCATACATGCTACACTCCCTGCATACCTGCTACACTCCCTGCATGCATGCTACACTCCCTGCATACCTGCTACACTCCCTGCATACCTGTTACACTCCCTGCATACATGCTACAATCCCTGCATACCTGTTACACTCCCTGCATACATGTGACACTCCCTGCATACATGCGACACTCCCTGCATACATGCAACACTCCCTGCATACATGCAACACTCCCTGCATACATGCAACACTCCCTGCATACATGCAACACTCCCTGCATACATGCTACACTCCCTGCATACATGCTACACTCCCTGCATACATGCTACACTCCCTGCATACCTGCTACACTCCCTGCATGCATGCTACACTCCCTGCATGCCTGCTACACTCTTAAACTCCATCGTGTTTCTCACTTTCACTATCATATTTTTCTATTATTTCTTTCTTCATTTCTACAGTGTTCCTCACTTTCTTTACCAAAGAAGTGGCACTAGGAGCTTTCTTTGGGCCCATGGTAGCTTATTTAGTAGTCATACACAATAATAAAGGCCCAAAAACAATGAATTGTTAATAAATGTTTTGTATAAACTCCTGGGATGATGTTCACTCAAGCGTAAACAATGCTAGACTGCGTGACAATGTGCGTGGGAGGTGCGTGGGTGGCGGGCCTACGGCCTTTGTATGTGCGCGGCACTGGTGGACAGGTCCCATACGGTCGGCGAAAACTAAAACAATCGGCGAAAACTAAGACAAATTTTCCCTGAAAAAAGTCAGCGAAAACCAAATCCGGCGAAAACTGGGACAAGCGAAAACCAAGGGAGGACTGTATAGGCTTACCTGGAGGGTGTTCCAAGGGTCAATGCCCCTGTGGCCCAGTCCATGACCATACCTTACTAATACAGCAGGTTAGGTTCCAAACCACCCCTGTAAAGCCAGTATCACCTTAAATTAAATCAGTCTTTTTTTTTTTTTAACTTGCCAGTGCATATAAAAGCCTAAAAATATGATTACACTATCATTTATTAAGTGCACAACATTGCTAGGCCTAAAAAAAGATGCAAAAGTAAAAATATATAAAAAGAAATGCCTTGTCACTGCCAAAAACTATTTTAAAAACAAGGCAAACATCCAAAATAATAAACATGAATATATAGTCTCTCCTCACTTAACGATGGAGTTCCGTTCCTAAGACCATGTCGGTAAACAAATTCATCGCTAAACAAGGAACCACCCCTTACTGATACAGTGGTCCCTCGGTTTTTGCCGAAAATTCGTTCCAGAATGCTGCTCAAGTGCCATTACCGAACGAATTTACTTCCTTAAGAAATAATGTCACGTAGGTTAGTCTATTTCAGACCCCCAAAAATACACTTGCAACAGCACTTACGAAAATACACTTACATAAATGTTCGAGTTTGGAGATGCACGAAAACCGAGGGACCACTGTACTTCAAAAATGTCACCATCCAAAATTAAAACATTCAATGTTTTATGTTTAATGTGAAAATCCTTTCAGTCTGTTAGCTATTAATGGTAATAGAGCATCAAATAGGTCAATAACTTACTTCCGAGATATTCCAGGAAACGCTTGCATAGCTGATTACTCGGGAACAATTTTTTTCAAGAAAATCGCGTTTTTTTTCAGTCTTTGCATATGATAAGAGTGATCTTCTATAGTTACTATTCAGGCACATAATGTTTTCTGTAATGGTTGTGGTCACTGCTCCTATACCTTTCCATATAATGTCAGGTTTTATTAATTTGGGCAATTTTTATCATGCTTTTGCGTTATTTATGTTATGCCTAATATTCTTCTGGAATAAATATGATAGGTAGATAACCTTTATACATAATTAAACAATATTTTATAGTGAGGTGAGGAACACCTCTGTGTGTCATGGTGAACCATCAGTTACTGAGATGCTCTACTAGTTCTTTCTCCCTCTCTGCTATACCTCCACCCACTTTGTAACCATGCCAAATGGTGAATTAAATATAGTATTAGAAATAAAAATAGAAAAAATAAAAAGGAAACTCCAACTTGATAACTTTGTTTTAATTTGGATTACTTTTACATATTACAGAAAACAATAAATATGTAAAATGCATATACATACAGTACACTCATTACTTACCTTAAAATATTTGTAGTCTTAATGTAGGGTGAGAGGCGAGTATTTATTGTAGGAGGAGGAAGAAGAAGAGCAGAGAATGGAGTAAGTACAAAAGAAGTTTACTGTAAAGGGGTTAGTGATGCATCTCACCATCAAGCAATTTCCAAGACTACATATTTCATCTATAAATTTGTACTTTATTGTGCACCCTATAGTACAAGATAGAGTTAGATGTCCAGCAGCACTTGGAAGAGGAAAAACAAGGAAACTGGAAGAAGTACAAAAGAAGTTCACTGTAAAGGGGTTAACTGGTGTGTTTGTCTGTATGTTTACATTCTCGGTGTCTCTCGTAGCATCTAAGAATAGGTGTTAGAAATGATTAAACTCAGTGGAAAAAGTATGATGATGGTAATAATAATAATAATTAATAATAATCACCCTGGAGCGCTTTAAATGTCAATTATGTAATTCTTCCGACCCTCCCACCAACCGCTTGGTAAACAAATCTCATATTTATGTCAATTTTTATACTGTGGGTGTATGTATCATGTTTATATGTTATGTAGCGTGTTTATTATATATGTTTTTTTTTTTTTATTAACACATCGGCCGATTCCCACCAAGGCAGGGTGGCCCGAAAAAGAAAAACTTTCATCATCATTCACTCCATCACTGTCTTGCCAGAGGGGTGCTTTACACTACAGTTATAAAACTGCAACATTAACACTCCTCCTTCAGAGTGCCGGCACTGTACTTCCCATCTCCAGAACTCAAGTCCGGCCTGCCGGTTTCCCTGAATCCCTTCATAAATGTTACTTTGCTCACACTCCAACAGCACGTCAAGTATTAAAAACCATATGCCTCCATTCACTCCTATCAAATACGCTCACACATGCTTGCTGGAAGTCCAAGCCCCTCGCACACAAAACTTCCTTTACCCCCTCCCTCCACCCTTTCCTAGGCCGACCCCTACCCCGCCTTCCCTCCACTACAGATTTATACACTCGAAGTCACTCTGTCTCGTTCCATTCTCTCTACATGTCCAAACCACCTCAACAACCCCTCCTCAGCTCTCTGGACAATCGTTTTGGTAATCCCGCACCTCCTCCTAATTTCCAAACTCCGAATTCTCTGCATTATATTCACACCACACATTGACCTCAGACATGACATTTCCACTGCCTCCAGCCTTCTCCTCGTTGCAACATTCATCACCCATGCTTCACACCCATATAAGAGCGTTGGTATAACTATACTCTCATACATTCCCCTCTTTACTTCCATGGACAAGGTTCTTTGTCTCCACAGACTCCGAAGTGCTCCACTCACCCTTTTCCCCTCATCAATTCTATGATTCACCTCATCCTTCATAGACCCATCCACCGACATGTCCACTCCCAAATATCTGAATACATTCACCTCCTCCATACTCTCTCCCTCCAATCTGATATCCAATCTTTCGTCACCTATTCTTTTTGTTATCCTCATCACCTTACTCTTTCCTATATTCACTTTCAATTTTCTTCTTTTACACACCCTACCAAATTCATCCACCAACCTCTGCAACTTCTCTTCAGAATCTCCCCCGAGTTTCAACCACCTCAAAACTCGAACAATTATGTAAGTGTAATATTGTAAGTGCTTTAGTAAGTATATTTTTGAGGGTCTGAAACGGACTAACCTACTTTACATTATTCCTTATGGGAACAAATTCGTTCGGTAATGGCACTTGAACAGCCTTCTGGAATGAATTATGGCCGAAACTCGGGGGTCCACTGTATTAACATAATATATGACATTTAATGTGCCCAAAAGATTATTAATATGGCGTCTTCGAGAGTAGAGAGACTTAGTGATTTTAATATGTACCTGCATGCCAGCACAGTGTGTAAGTATACAGTGAACCCCCGGTGTTCGTACTGCTCCAAACTCGAACAATTATGTAAGTGTATTTTTGTAAGTGCTTTTGTAAGTGTATTTTTGGGGGTCTAAAAGGACTAAGCTAATTTACATTATTCCTTATGGGAACAAATTCGTTTGGTAACGGCACTTGAACAGCATTCTGGAATGAATTAATTACGAACACCGGGGTCCACTGTATTTAGGTACAGGTACACGTAAGTATAATTTTCAGAGTACATATAAAATATGCAATAACTTTATAACACTTGAAATTTTGGAAAATTTCCAGTCATAATAGATGTGCTCACGGAGAATGTAAACAAACCGGGTGGGGCGTGCCGTATTTGAAAGACCACTTGCCGTATAGCAAATTTTTGTCATAATTTGAAATCTCTGTATTAGCAGAACGCTGTAAAGCGGGGCCCTACTGTAGTAGATTTTGCCGCTTTCTTGTTAAACATTCGTTAACAAACACTCCACAATTCCCCTGGATCGAAGACTCTATAAGGTCCTTTTTTCGGCCAAGTGAGTGAAATCTTAGCATTACACTTTGTTTTTGACCCAGTCTGCAGCTTCAATGTTAATCTGCATCTTGTCTTTGATTAGCTGAAGAGCATTTTGTGTGCAAGTGACCTGGTTTGTCTGTTGGTAAGCTGGAACTGTTTACAATAACAGCATCTTGCAATTTATCTGGTTCCAGTAAGTCCCTTTGATACTGTAGGCATCATGCACTCCATTGAGAGTACATGTTTGTCCACCAGTCTTGTTCAGCCTCTGATAACTTAGTTGTTAGGGAAGCTAGTTGTTTAGTGTGGCTAATGACAGTTGTTTGCATGTATGTGTGTTGCTCAGTCTTTGTTGTCAAGTTTGTTAGTTTTGTCTCCAGTTCAATGATCCTTGAGTTATGGGTTACTAGAGAGTATTCTTAGTCTGTAATTTTTCTTTCATAGGTTTTGTAGTTTGAGGATATAATTTTCTTGTAAAATCTTCTGAATGGTGTATTGTTGAAGAGGACTGTTCACCGGTGCCATACCTGGGGATGTTGATAAGCATTAGTCATTGCCGTCGGTTGGGGTGAAGAGGTCTTGTGTGTTTGCCAGGGTTGATGGGTGCTGTCAGATAGGAAGTGAGGAGTAGGCGAGGATGAATGTTGGCTGAATCCTGGGAATGACTTAAGTTCGTCCACCATGATTGTTGTTGTTTTGAAGCCCCAGGCAGTGGTGATGGGGATGGATAATGAGATGGCATCCTCCAGGGTAGACATGAGTGGTAACAGTGTCCTTGGTGCTTTGGTGCTTGTCTTGGATTTTTTCTCCTGTTTCCCTCCCATGTGAACACTGGCAAAGTTGATGTGAAGGTGCAGCTACTGTAAGTTAGTGGTAAACGTTGCCTGGCTGGTTGTACGTTTGGCAGCAAGGTTGATGTTTGCTATGCTGGGCTAGATTTAAGTAGTTATTACGTACTAAGATTAGTCTGCCCGAAATGCCCCAACATGATAATGGCTTTCTTTGTACTTAGTAAACCAAAATTGTAATTACACATTGTAACCTTTACAAAAAAATAAATTCTTTATCTTTACTAACACCTTTACAATGAACTTCTTTTGTACTTCTTTCATTTTTATCTTGTTTTTACTCTTCCAAGTTCTGCTGCACTTCTAACTCTATCTTGTGCTATGGGGTACACAAGAAAGTACAAATTTGTATAAATATGTAGTTTTGGAGACTGAAAGCTAGTGTACTGAGTGGCTGCAGGAAGGAGATTGAGATACTTAATGCTGAGGTGTCGTGCTGCTCATTTCTGTGACCCAAGTTCTTGTATGGCATACAATACCGACTCATTGGAGAGCTCGTCGTAACTCCAAGTGAGTATGTCGCTAAGTGAGGAGAGACTGTAATTGAAAAGTGCTGTATTTAAATCTGTAATGGAGGGAAGGCGGGGTAGGGATCAGCCTAGAAAAGGTTGGAGGGAGGGTGTAAATGAGGTTTTGTGTGCGAGGACTTGGACTTCCAGCAAGCATATGTGATGGTGTTAGATAGGAGTGAATGGAGACAAATGGTTTTTTGGACTTGACATGCTGTTGAAGTGTGAGCAAGGTAGCATTTATGAAGGGATTCAGGGAAACTGGCAGGCTGGACTTGAGTCCTAAAGATGGGAAGTACAGTGCCTGCACTCTGAAGGAAGGGTGTTAATTTTGCAGTTTTATAGCTGTAGTGTAAGTGTGCCTCTGGAAAGATAGTGATGGAGTGAATGATGATGAAAGTTTTTCTTTTTCAGGCCACCCTTCCTTGGTGGGAAATGGATGATGTGTTAATTAAAAGAAAAATGGTGTACTGGTACTGGTGTACCTTCCATGTCCTCGAAGGTATTGGATAATAGATAATCCATATGAGTGTGTTAGGAGTGTGTGGCGGCAAATGTTTTTTTGGGACCTGATGAGCTGTTGCAATGTGAGCAAGGTAACATTTTGTGAAGGGATTCAGGAAAACCAGTTACCTGTAGGTGGGAAGTACAGTGCCTACACTCTAAAGGAGATGTTTGGGTATTTGCTGTTTGGAAGGACATCTGATAGTGTGAATGATGGGTCACCCTGTCTCAGTGGGAGACAGCCAATGCGTTAAAAAAAAAGCCTGTTGAGTATACCAGATGAAGTATATGGTGAAATTATTACTGAAAAAGTTAGGGATAAAACAGTAAGTAGGATTGCAGTAATATAAACCAAGGGTTTACATTGAATCATACAAATAAACAGTATTTCCACCTCCAGAACTCAAACCCTGGAGGGGGGAAGTACAGTACATGCACTCAGAAGAAAGGGTGGGGATATTTGCAGTTTTAAACTGTAGTATCAGTATGCCTCTGGCAAGACAATAATGGAGTGAATGGTGAAAGTGTTTCTTATTTTTTGTGTCACCCTACCTTGGTGGGAGATGGCCAGTGTGTTAAAAAAAAAAAATAAGGGTAAGGAACTCTGTCCTATTTATGGATTTAGAAAAAGCCTTTGATAAGATGGATAGAGGAGCAGTGTGGCAGACATTACAAATTTTAGAAGAGGTAATAGATTAATAAAAGCAGTAAAAATATTTTCTGCAGAAAATGAAGCTCAGGTTAGGATATGTAAGAGAGAAGAAGACTATTTTCTAGTAAGAGTTGGCTTTGGATGGGGATATATAATGTCACCATGGTTGTTCAATATATTTTTAGATGGAGCTGTAAAAGTGGAGTATGCTAGTGTTAAGGAGTGATGTAGGAATGAAAGATAATGATTCTGATATTAAGTAAGAATTGTCACGGTTCTTTGCCAGTGACACAGTTCTTTTGGGAGATTCAGAAGAAAAGTTGCTAAGAATGGTGGAAGAATTTAGGAAGGTGTGTAAAAGAAGGAAACTAAAATTGAATGTAGAAAAGAGCCAGGGGATGATGGTAACAAAAAGATTGTGAGGCCTAATATCACTTAGCTATTATAATAATTTGAAAATATATGAAAATCCCTATTGATAAGCAGTTCTCATATAGCATGTAGGGATTTTTTGAAGTTGTTTTACATATTGTTTTTCTGTCATCTGAAACACTTGATAGATATTTTTATCATTGCAATATCAGTGTTGAATTATTATTGGTTTTGCAGGCTCTGTACTCTTTGTTTGCAATTTCTTCTTTAGAGTTTTTCAGATTCTGCCAGTAAACTCTCGAGAGGAACCAAGATTGTCGACTTCTCTCTGTATTCTCGCTCTATGAAGGAGTTGCCAGTGAAGAACCTCCCACCAGAGCAAAGGATTGTTGTGAATATTCCCATAACAGTAGGAGAGAGAGGCAACACAACTCTACCAGGTTAGTTGTCTTGCTTCTGTAGTGCATAATTAACCATGTAACAGGAATTGTAAAGGCTTATACAGTGGTACCTCGGTTAATGATGGTCCCCAAACTCGCCCTTTTATGTAAGTTTATTTTTTTAAATGCTTTTGTAAGTGTATTTTTGGGGTCTAAAAGGACTAGTCTATTTTACATTATTCCTTATGGGGATAAATTCGTTTGGTAATGGCACTTGAACAGCATACTGGAACGAATAAATATCGTTAACCGAGGTACCACTGTACATGTATGTGATTGCACCTATATGCAGCCCTACCTCTCAACTTGCCGCTTGTCAGATTCACTTCCTCCTAGGATCATGGGCTCTATTGTACCTGTTCTTAAAGCGATGTATGGAGGTTGCCTTAACCACCTCTTCGTCAAGATCATTCCACTTCCCCATCACTCTGAGCCTGAAAAATTGCTTCTCGATATCCTTGTGGCTCATTTGTTTCTAATTTTCAGCTGTGCTCCTAGGTTCCTGTTTTGTATCTCTCAAACAGCCTGTCCCTGTCTACCCTGTCAAATATTTTGAGTATTTTGTATGTTGTTATCTCTTCCCTGGTTCGGTCCTCCATCGTCATTAGATTCAATTCCATTGCTCACCCCTTAGCTCTGGAACTAGCCCTTTTTATACTTTCTTAACATGCTTTTACAAGTGCGGGCTCCATACTGGTGCTGCATACTCCAAAATATGCCTAACATGGCATGACCTGGAATTACTGTTGAGATTCTTGAACGCTGCTCTTAGATTTGCCAGATGAGCATTTGCTGCTGAGGTTAATCGGCTGATATGAACCTAATGCAATATACAGGGCACAATGCAATACGATTTTATGTTACTATCTCTTCATATTAAAAATTACTGTTTCATTATATAGAGTTTGAATATATACATACACTTCATTGGTATTATTGAACTTATTGGATACTACAGGCAAGTAAAAATAGGTGTTCTCATGAGTATTATAAAACATTCTTCTTTGGGTCATTCTACCTATGGAAGACTGATTATGCACTAAAACAGATGTAACACACCCTTTGATACATTTTAGTTAAATAACTAATTAGTGAGTGTGTTTTGCAGCGATGCAGAAGGTTAATGCCACCAAGCAGTCTGCCCTGAAGTCCATACCTGTGATGTACACCACTTTCAATGTTTCTTTGGTGAGTAATAACATTTTCATGTTCTTTATACTTCATTTCTTCATATGCTCTACATCTTTTTAATTTTATGCATTATACAGATAGGTAAAAGGGACGGATGGGGGGGGGGGGTAGCCTTAATGGTGGTGAGGAAGTAGTTGATCCAGGGTGTGTGAGCATGTTCATGGAAAACAGCTAATCCAGGGTGTGTGAGCATGTGAATGGGAAACAGCTAATCCAGGGTGTGTAACCATGAACATGGGAAACAGCTAATCCAGGGTGTGTAACCATGAACATGGGAAACAGCTAATCCAGGGTGTGTAACCATGAACATGGGAAACAGCAGGTCCAGGGTGTGTAACCATGAACATGGGAAACAGCTAATCCAGGGTGTGTAACCAGGAACTTGGGAAACAGCTAATCCAGGGTGTGTTACCAGGAACTTGGGAAACAGCAGGTCCAGGGTGTGTAACCATGAACATGGGAAACGGCTAATCCAGGGTGTGTAACTATGAACATGGGAAACAGCTAATCCAGGGTGTGTAACCATGAACATGGGAAACAGCTAATCCAAGGTGTGTAACCATGAACATGGGAAGCAGCAGGTCCAGGGTGTGTAACCATGAACATGGGAAAACAGCTAATCCAGGGTGTGTAACCATGAACATGGGAAACAGCAGGTCCAGGGTGTGTAACCATGAACATGGGAAACAGCTAATCCAGGGTGTGTAACAATGAACATGGTTTTTAAGAGGATAGTGAGGCTCAGGTTAGGGTGTGTAGGAGAGACAGAAATTACTTCCCAGTAAAAGTAGGTCTTAGACAGGGATGTGTAATGTCACCATGGTTGTTTTAACATATTTATAGATCGGGGGTTGTAAAAGAAGTAAATGCTAGGGTGTTGAGGAGAGGAGTGAGGTCAGATTATGAGGAATCAAATACAAAATGGGAGTTGACACAGTTACTTTTTTGCTGATGATACCGTGCTTTTGGGGGATTCTAAAGAAAAGTTGCAAAGGTTAGTGGACGAGTTTGGGAGGGTGTGTAAAGGTATTAAGTTGAAAGTGAATGTAGATAAAAGTAAGGTGATGAGGGTATCAAACGATTTAGATAAAGAAAAATTGAATATCACATTGGAAGGAGGGAGTATGGAAGAAGTGAATGTTTTCAGATATTTGGGAGTTGACTTGTCAGCAGATGGGTTTATGAAGGATGAGGTAAACCATAGAATTGATGAAGGAAAAAAGGTGAGTGGTGCATTGAGGTATCTGTGGAGACAAAGAACGTTATCCATGGAGGCAAAGAAGGGAATGTATGAGAGTACAGTGGTCCCTCGGTTTTCGTGCATCTCCAAACTCGAACATTTATGTAAGTGTATTTTCGTAAGTGCTGTTGCAAGTGTATTTTTGGGGGTCTGAAATAGACTAACCTACGTGACATTATTTCTTAAGGAAGTAAATTCGTTCGGTAATGGCACTTGAGCAGCATTCTGGAACGAATTTTCGGCGAAAACCGAGGGACCACTGTACATATAGTGGTACCAACACTCTTATATGGGTATGAAGCATGGGTTGTAAATGCTGCAGCTTGGAGGCGGCTGGAGGCAGTGGAGATGTCATGTTTAAGGGCAATGTGTAGTGTAAATATTATGCAGATAATTTGTAGTGTGGAAATTAGGAGGAGGTTTCGAGTTACTAAAAGTATTAGTCAGAGGGCTGAAGAGGGGCTGTTGAGGTGGTTTGGTCATTTAGAGAGAATTGAGCAAAGTAGAATGACGTGTAGAGTGTATAAATCTATTGGGGAAGGAAGGTGGGGTAGGGGTCGTCCCCGAAAAGGTTGGAGGGAGGGGGGTAAAGGGAGTTTTGTGGCCTAGGGGCTTGGACTTACAGCAAGCGTGCGTGAGCATGTTAGATAGGAGTGAATGGAGACAAATGGTTTTTGGGACCTGTGAGCAAGGTAATATTTTGTGAAGGGATTCAGGGAAACTGGTTAGCCGGGCTTGAGTCCTGGAAATGGGAAGTACAATGCCTGCACTTTATTGGAGGGGTTTGGGATTTTGGCAGTTTGGAGGGACATCTAAACTATCACATATGAACACCTCTGCAAAGACAGTGATTATGTATGAATGATGGTGAAAGTGTTGAATGATGATGAAAGTTTTTTCTTTCTTTCTTTTTGGGTCACCCTGCCATGGTGGGAAACAGCCGTCATGTTAAAAAAAGAAAATTTTTTATTTTCTGGTATCACTCGTTCAGGTTAATGTGCTGATTGTGCTGTATGTGAAAGCACACTATAAAATACAAACACTTTAATATTGCAGACTAAAAATTAATCTGAAAATTGAAGATGAGCAAACATTGTGTAATGTGCACATCATCAGAGCTAAAAAATAATCAAAGTTTAATTTTTATTATTTATGAAGTAGTACATTGGAACCTCAGTTGTTGACTGCATTTCTTGTTAAACAAATCAGTTTTCGAACGAGGAATTTGAGAAAAAAATGTCCTGGTTTTCATACGTTCTCTTGGTTATCAACCAACAACGTGAATGGCTTGGGTCACATGCTCACTGAATGTGCACTGGACAGTGAGACAGCATGGGTCTGAGTCAGTATAGCCACTAACTTGTGTACTGTGAACATCTCTTGAGATTTTGGTGTGCATCTTGTGAATTGTTTTATTTTGCAGTTATTGTGCAACTTTTTATTGTGAGATAAGCCATTGCCATTGCACATGTCAAGGAAATGAGTGCTAAATGGTGTGAAGTGCAGGAGTTTGATGTAAAATACCATCCAGACAAAGCAGCAGCAATTCGTTTCTCTAACATGTACAGTGACAGTGTAATGTCTCAATTTAAATAAGTGTTAAAACGGAGTCTGAAACAAACCTCACTGGACAGGTTTTTAGTGAGATAAAGAACCAGTGAGCCAGAACAAGGTGTTAGTGGTGAAAAGAGACAAAGAAGAGAAACAACACCAGAAGCTCAGTTGCCTGACATATTAATAGAAGGTGGCTCTCCTTCCAAGCACTAACATCCCCTCTCCTCTCCTCCACCTCCTGCTTCCAGTATGCCATTAGCTCTCCTCTGACAGGTAAGAGGCAGTTAAATTTTAATTTACTGTACAGTATTTCAGTTAAAGTTTCTTTTAGTATTCATTTTTAGTTTTATGTAGTAGTTAGTACATTTTTCATAAATTATTATGTCATTTGGGGTCTGAAATGGATTAATTCTATTATTATTCTTTATGGGAAAAATTGCTTTGGTTGTCATCAATTTTGGTTGTCAAATCGACATCTGGAACGAATTAAATTCGACAACCGAGGTTCCATTGTATGCTTATGCTTGTGCTTAACAACATCCCTATTGCTAAACATAATTAGGGAAAATTCCTGGGTCTGCACCTTGACAGCAACCTGAAATTCAACACCCGTATCCAACACATAATAAAAAATGTATCTAAAACAGTTGGCATCCTCTCAAAGATACGTTACTATGTACCACAAACAACACTACTTACGCTATACTATTCACTGATCTACCTGTACTTCACCTATGCTATTTATGTCTGGGGTTCCACAATGATAAATCACCTAAAGCCTTATTAATCTTAAGTTAGTCTTAAGTTTGCCTGAAGTGCTGTGCATATAAAGGGGCTTTTACCATGTACACCCATTTGTTATACTCCTTTGTACAAACATGTATCATGCTAAAATAAAATTATTATTATTATTATTATTATTATTTTAGTTACATAATATGCTAACAATCAAATCCAAGATATGTGTGTGTTAAATAGGGATTGCCCATGTAAGAGATTTTGTTTGCAAGGGGCTTGGACTTACAGGAGGCATGTATGAGCATGTTAGATTAGGGGTGGAGACAAATGGTGTTTTGGGACTTGATGAGCTGTTGGAGTGTGAGCATGGTAATATTTTGTGAAGGGGTTCAGGGAAACTGGTTACCCAGACTTTGAGTCCTGGAGGTGGAAAGTACAATGCCTGCACTTTAAAGGAGGGGTTTTGGATATTGTCTGTTTAGAGTGACATCTAATCTGTTGTATCTGCACAAGGCACAAAACACTCTTTAACATCCCTCGTGTCCATCTCACACTATTCAAAAATGCAATGCACATAAAGGGCCCAAAGATCTGGAATTCAATACCTGAACCAGCAAAAGGTCCCCTGCCTGCAAACAAATTTAGGGCTTAAAAACCATCTCATCCCTCAATATTAACCAAACCAGCACTATGCTAACCCATTTGAAGCAACTTTCTCAAATATTTTATAACCTTTAATCTATTAAAACATAAATACATACTTAAAATAATACTACTGTACCATTATTATTTGTACTACTTATAATATTGTCACCCCGATCCACAGAGGTGATCAAACTGACTTGAATAATTATAGACCAATTTCTAATTTACCACTGCTTTCTAAAATCTTTGAAAAATTAATTCATAGACAGATCTATTCCTACCTCGTTTCACACAATGTACTCAACCCCTGTCAATTTGGATTCAGGACCAACAAGAGCACAAACGATGCTATTATACACGTTAGAGTTAATATACACCGCACTTGAGAAGAAAGAAGTCCCGCTGGGAATCTTCATAGACCTACGCAAAGCTTTTGTTACAGTCGACCATGATTTACTGCTCACAAAATTAGCACACTATGGTATAAGGGGGCACCCACTCAACTACCTAAAGTCATACCTTAGCAACAGAAGCCAATACGTGTACACAAATGGAGCAAACTCTTCCACACAACAAATTACAGTCGGAGTCCCTCAAGGAAGTGTCCTGGGGCCACTCCTATTCCTCATTTACATAAATGACCTACCGAATGCATCACAACTACTCAAACTCATATTATTTGCAGATGACACAACATATGTCTTCTCTCACCCAAATCCAGTCATACTGGCCAACACTGTTAATGCCGAATTGCAGAAAATATCAACATGGATGACGACAAACAAGCTTACTCTCAATACTGACACGACCTACTTCATTCAGTTTGGAAACAAAGCCACAAATGTTCCACTTAACATAACGCTCAATGGTTCACCCATCACAAGACTCACAGAGGGAAAATTCCTAGGAATCCACCTTGACAGTAGTCTTAAATTCCAAACACACATACAACAAATTTCCAAGAAAATCTCAAAGATAGTAGGCATATTATCAAAGATACGCTATTATGTGCCACAATCAGCTCTCCTTGCACTATATCATTCACTTATCTACCCTTATCTCACCTATGGAATCTGTGCATGGGGCTCAACAACATTAAATCACCTTAGACCACTCATAACCCAGCAAAAGGCTGCAGTCAGGATGATAACAAATTCCCACTCTAGACAGCATACTCCACCAATATTCAAAACTCTAAAACTACTCACCATAGAAAACATTCACACCTATTCATGTGCCTATTACATATGTACATAAAACTCTACATGCTAATATCAACCCTCTGCTCAAAATTCTCCTCAACAACTTTAATAGGTCCCACGACTACAACACAAGACACAGATCACTTTTTGACATACCCCGAGTCCATACCAACCAATGTAAAAATTCTATACACATAAAGGGCCCCAGAATCTGGAATTCATTACCAGTAAATATTAAGTTAACCTTGTCTGAAAATCAATTTAAGACTCTTCTCAAAAATCACCTACTCACCCTAAACTAAATACAGTGGTACCTCGGTTAACGATGGTCCCCAAACTCGCCCTTTTATGTAAGTTTATTTTTTTAAATGCTTTTGTAAGTGTATTTTTGGGGGTCTAAAAGGACTAGTCTATTTTACATTATTCCTTATGGGGATAAATTCGTTTGGTAATGGAACTTGAACAGCATTCTGGAACGAAAAAATATCGTTAACCGAGGTACCACTGTACTCATACTGTAAACTACTTTCAAAAATGCTCAATGTTATTTTCCTTAAGATGATCTCAATTTTATATTACCATCCTCCTAAACACTTGTTATTTTTAACAGTATAATATCATCATATTGTAATTTGAAATAAAATATATAACTAGAATAAACTCAATCAATTTCTCTAGTACATATTATGTACATAGTCTATAAGTCATTAGATTAAGCTGCCCCTAATGCCATGGCATGCCAGTGGCTCTCCTTGCATTTCAGTTTTATGATTGTAACTACCAATATCTATGTATACTTGCAAAGAAATAAATTAGTTATGTGATACATCAAGACGATTAATCTTATTAACTTTAAAACTTTTGACTATCTCTCAGTAGAAATAAGATAAAACAATGAATATTTAAAATAAACCACTCTTAACCTGTTTAACTTAAGTAGTCATTAAGTATTAGGATTAGTCTGCCCAAAATGCCCTGGCATGATAGTGACTTGCTTTGTACCTAATAAATTTTAAAATGTAAACACACATTGTAATCTTTGCAAAGAAATAAGTTTTTGACTTTGTCTTTATCTATGGCAAGACAGTGATACTTGGAATGATGGTAAAAGTGTTTCTTTTTTTGGATCACCCTGCCTTGCTGGGAGACGGCCAGCATGTTAACCCTTTGGGGGTCGACAGGCCTTCTCGGAAACGTGTTCCTGGGGTCGAAAATTTTTTGGAAAAAAAAAATAATTTTTTTCTTATGAAATGATAGAGAATCTTTTTCCGATCATAACGCCACCAAAATTATGAAATTTGATCGAAAACTAACGGAATTATGCTTTCACGAAGTTCGCGGTATCTATGACACTGACGCTTCGGCGATTTCACCCACTTCGAGCCCTATTTTCGACAAATTCCAATGTTTCAGTCTCCTAAAATTATAGCTATTTCGCTAGAACTCCATTTATTCTATCGATTGAGTACAAGAAACCGCCTATTTACCAATTTCATCTACCCAAAATAGTGGTCAGAAAATGGCAATTTTCCAATTTCACACAAATTTCAAACGATGCCAATTTCAAAATAGGGTCCAGAGTAAACAAGTCAGACATTCCTGGCACTAAAGTAACATGTTCTCTGTTCATTAGCCACGTCTGCAGGCCCCTGTTCCATTACTTTTGCTTTCCATTTTGAATTTTTATTCTCACACAAAAATAGAAGATTTACTGTTATGTATACAACTGCATCATTGTAAAAATGGTATAAATAATATCAGAGCACTTGTGCATGAATATAAGACTCGCCAGTTGATGTGTATTGGACGCATGGTGTGATTTGTTTACTCTTGAACATCGTCAAAAATTGAACATTTTCGCTACTTTGAGCTCAATTTCAAGGTACTTGTCATTGTCATACCAATCAAAATCATCTCTATTTCTGTAATATATCTTCCATTCTATCAAATGAGACCAAGAAAACGAGAATACATCAATAAATACCATACGAAAATCGACTGCAAAGTCGCTGTTTTAATCGAAAAAAACGGTCAGTTTTTTTTCTTCTCATTATGCAGTGTGTGCTACAGGATTTTTTTTATACTGCGCACACTGACCACACAGACCCATTCTTTCATATGTATGCCTACCAGACGTTTTCTGCTTAAATTGAGGCCGCTAGAATTTGGGCGTACTAGTACGGCACCAACCCCTGCTCGTAAAACGTACTAGTACGGCACCGACCCCGAAAGGGTTAAAAAGAAAAATTGCGGTAAGCAGGAAATAATCCAAAAAATCATAAATTATCATCAGTTTTGAATAAAAGTGTGATCTAAGTATTTTAGGTAAAAAATGAAGTATACAGCCTCTCCTCACTTAATGACGAAGTTCCGTTTCTTAGACCATGTCAGTAAATGAATTTGTCACTAGGTGAGGGGAGTACAGTACTATAATGGTAGTGGGTTTGTGTCAACCATCTTTGATATTGTTTTAATGTCACCTTTGCATCATTTATAACATTTTTAATGTACTATTTTTAAATGTTTATACAGTAGTGTACTCTATACAGTGGACCCTCGGTTAACGAATACCCCGGAAATCGTGCAATTATGTAAGTATAATTTTGTAAGTTCTTGTGGAAGTGTATTTTTGGGGGTCTGAAATAGACTAACCTACGTGAAATTTTTCCTTAAGGGAGTAAATTCGTTCGGTAATGGCACTTGAGCAGACTTCAGGAGTGAAGTTTTTATGAAACTCGGGGGTCTACTGTATTGTAATAAACAGAATAGAGGAAATCGGCTCTAATATACAGTGGTCCCTCGGTTTTCGTGCATCTCCAAACTCGAACATTTATGTAAGTGTATTTTCGTAAGTGCTGTTGCAAGTGTATTTTTGGGGGTCTGAAATAGACTAACCTACGTGACATGATTTCTTAAGGAAGTAAATTCGTTCGGTAATGGCACTTGAGCAGCATTCTGGAACGAATTTTCGGCGAAAACCGAGGGACCACTGTACATTATTTAGGTATGCATACTAGTCAGAGAGCCAGTTGTAAGTCCGAGTCGTCGGTAAACGAGTACAGTATGTTGATAAGTGAGGAGAGGCTGTACTAAAAAATGCCTCCAACTACTCGGAAACATCGAAATACTGGCTGCTCTTTGTAATGCAGATTTAGCAATTAATGTTCAGAGGTTCACCTTATCTTTAAACACCTCAGTGCAATTCACAGTTCTAAACATTATTTCGTTCCTTATACTATTTCTTGCAGCTGAATTCAACGATCAATGTGGAGATTGCTCCGGACACCATCAACCCCAGCCTCTTTCTTTTCATTAACAAGCCACGTTTACCTACCTTCAAGTCCAACATGGCATTTACTCTAGTGAAGAACCTTCCAATGACTAATGGTGAGGCAAATATTAAGATTTTCAGTCAGGCAAAACAACATTGTTATTTATCCTGGTATTGTTGCACCAGTCACTTATTGTCTGTCCAGTTGTATCTGCACCAGTCACTTATTGTCTGTCCAGTTGTATCTGCACCAGTCACTGTCTGTCCAGTTGTAGTTGCACCAGTCACTGTCTGTCCACTTGTATATGCACCAGTCACTGTCCAGTTGTAGTTGCACCAGTCACTGTCTGTCCAGTTGTAGTTGCACCAGTCACTGTCTGTCCAGTTGTATCTGCACCAGTCACTTTCTGTCTAGTTGTAGTTGCACCAGTCACTGTCTGTCCAGTTGTAGTTGCACCAGTCACTGGCTGTCCAGTTGTAGTTGCACCAGTCACTGTCTGTCCAGTTGTAGTTGCACCAGTCACTGTCTGTCTAGTTGTAGTTGCACCAGTCACTGTCTGTCTAGTTGTAGTTGCACCAGTCACTGTCTGTCCAGTTGTAGTTACACCAGTCACTGTGTGTCCAGTTGTATCTGCACCAGTCACTGTCTGTCCAGTTGTAGTTACACCAGTCACTGTCTGTCCAGTTGTATCTGCACCAGACACTGTCTGTCCAGTTGCAGCTGTACCAATCACTGTCCAGTTGCAGCTGTACCAATCACTGTCCAGTTGCAGCTGTACCAGTCACTGTCCAGTTGCAGCTGTACCAGTCACTGTACACTAGTCCATTTGCAGCTGTACCAATCACTGTCCAGTTGCAGCTGTACCAATCACTGTCCAGTTGCAGCTGTACCAGTCACTGTTCGCTAGTCCAGTTGCAGCTGTACCAGTCACTGTATGCTAGTCTAGTTGCAGCTGTACCAGTCACTGTATGCTGGTCCAGTTGCAGCTGTACAGTCACTGTAAAATAGTCCAGTTGCAGCTATACCAGTCACTGTATGCTAGTCTAGTTGCAGCTGTACCAGTCACTGTATGCTAGTCTAGTTGCAGCTGTACCAGTCACTGTATGCTGGTCCAGTTGCAGCTGTACCAGTCACTGTATGCTGGTTCAGTTGCAGCTGTACCAGTCACTGTATGCTAATCCAGTTGCAGCTGTACCAGTCCCTGTTGCAGTTGTACCAGTCACTGTATGCTAGTCCAGTTGCAGCTGTACCAGTCACTGTAAAATAGTCCAGTTGCAGCTGTACCAGTCACTGTATGCTAGTCCATTTGCAGCTGCACCAGTCACTGTATGCAAGTCCAGTTGCAGCTGCACCAGTCACTGTATGCAAGTCCAGTTGCAGCTGCACCAGTCACTGTATGCAAGTCCAGTTGCAGCTGCACCAGTCACTGTATGCAAGTCCAGTTGCAGCTGCACCAGTCACTGTATGCAAGTCCAGTTGCAGCTGCACAGTCACTGTATGCAAGTCCAGTTGCAGCTGCACCAGTCACTGTATGCAAGTCCAGTTGCAGCTGCACCAGTCACTGTATGCAAGTCCAGTTGCAGCTGCACCAGTCACTGTATGCAAGTCCTGTTGCAGCTGCACCAGTCACTGTATGTTAGTCCAGTTGCAGCTGTACCAGTCACTGTATGTTAGTCCAGTTGCAGCTGCACCAGTCACTGCATGCTAGTCCAGTTGCAGCTGTACCAGTCACTTTATGTTAGTTCAGTTGCAGCTGCACCAGTCACTGTATGCTAGTCCAGTTGCAGCTGCACCAGTCACTGTATGCTAGTCCAGTTGCAGCTGTACCAGTCACTGTATGTTAGTCCAGTTGCAGCTGTACCAGTCACTGCATGCTAGTCCAGTTGCAGCTGTACCAGTCACTGTATGTTAGACCAGTTGCAACTGTACCAGTCACTGCATGCTAGTCCAGTTGCAGCTGTACCAGTCACTGTATGTTAGTCCAGTTGCAGCTGCACCAGTCACTGCATGCTAGTCCAGTTGCAGCTGCACCAGTCACTGTATGTTAGTCCAGTTGCAGCTGCACCAGTCACTGCATGCTAGTCCAGTTGCAGCTGTACCAGTCACTGTATGTTAGTCCAGTTGCAGCTGTACCAGTCACTGCATGCTAGTCCAGTTGCAGCTGTACCAGTCACTGCATGCTAGTCCAGTTGCAGCTGCACCAGTCACTGTATGTTAGTCCAGTTGCAGCTGTACCAGTCACTGCATGCTAGTCCAGTTGCAGCTGCACCAGTCACTGTATGTTAGTCCAGTTGCAGCTGTACCAGTCACTGTATGTTAGTCCAATTGCAGCTGTACCAGTCACTGTATGTTAGTCCAGTTGCAGCTGTACCAGTCACTGTATGTTAGTCCAGTTGCAGCTGCACCAGTCACTCTGTTAGTCCAGGTGCAGCTGCACCAGTCACTGTATGTTAGTAAAGATGCAGCTGCACCAGTCACTGTATGTTAGTCCAGTTGCAGCTGCAACAGTCAATGTATATTAGTCCAGTTGCAGCTGCACCAGTCACTGTATGCTAGTCCAGTTGCAGTTCCACCAGTCACTGTATGTTAGTCCAGTTGCAGCTGCACCAGTCACTCTGTTAGTCCAGGTGCAGCTGCACCAGTCACTGTATGTTAGTCCAGGTGCAGCTGCACCAGTCACTCTGTTAGTCCAGGTGCAGCTGCACCAGTCACTCTGTTAGTCCAGGTGCAGCTGCACCAGTCACTGTATGTTAGTCCAGGTGCAGCTGCACCAGTCACTCTGTTAGTCCAGTTGCAGCTGCACCAGTCACTGTATGCTAGTCCAGTTGCAGCTGCACCAGTCACTCTGTTAGTCCAGATGCAGCTGCAACAGTCACTCTGTTAGTCCAGTATGGACTGGATATCATTCACAGTATAAATTGTAACAAATTTATTTGTTATATTGGAGCTGGATGATGGTACCATGGCCCCCATGTTCTGGGGGCATCTAAAATTAAAGCTTCTTCAACAGGTTCCTTGATTCTGGTAAAGGGTTCTTGATCCAGAGAATTTGAGCTACTCTCTACTTCCTTGGATCAAACCTGATTGCTCCTCATTCTCCATGTGCTGTATGACTCCGTAGGGGTTGAACATTTCTATCTCTTAAATATAATAGTACAGTAGAACCCCAGTATCTATGGGTTTGATTTCCATGGTTTCAGTTATTCACAATTTACTGTGGCCTGAAAATAACCCTTGAAAAAGTCCTAATTCTCATTTATTTTCTGTAATTTATCAATTAAACTTTATCATATGTATGTAAACAGAAAATGACTTACATATGGGGTTAACTACTATCCACAGTTATGGGTATCCATGGTAGGTCTTGGAATGTATTCCCTGTGGATATGAGGGGACTAAAGTAATCATGTTAATTCTTGAAGTTTAACCCTTTCGGGGTCAGTGCCGTACTAGTACGTTTTACGAGCAGGGGTTGGTGCCGTACTAGTACGCGTAAATTCTAGCGGCTTCAAATTAAGCAGGAAACGGCTGGTAGGCCTACATATGAAAGAATGGGTCTATGTGGTCAGTGTGCGCAGAATAAAAAAAATCCTGCACTACACACTGCATAATGAGAAAAAAAAACTCCAACCTTTTTTTTTGTTTAAAACAGCGACTTTGCAGTCTATTTTCGTATGGTATTTATTGATGTATTCTCGTTTTCTTGGTCTCATGTGATAGAATGGAAGATATATTACAGAAATAGAGATGATTTTGATTGGTTTGACAATGACAAGTACCTTGAAATTGAGATCAAAGTAGTGAAAATGTTCGATTTTGGCCGATGTTCAAGAGTAAACAAATCACACCATGCGTCCAATACACATCAACTGGGAAGTCTAATATTCTTGCACAAGTGCGCTGATATTATTTATACCATTTTTACAATGATGCAGTTGTATACATAACAGTAAATCTTCTATTTTTTGTGAGAGTAAAAATTCAAAATGGAAAGCAAAAGTAATGTAAGAGGGGCCTGGAGACGTGACTAATGAACAGAGAAGATGATGTTATTTTAGTGCCAGGAATGTCTGCCTTGTTTATTCTGGACCCTATTTTGAAATTGGCATCGTTTAAAATTTGTGTGAAATTGGCCAAATTGTCATTTTCTGACCACTATTTTGGGTAGTTGAAATTGGTAAATAGGCAGTTTCTTGTACTCAATCGATAGAAGAAATGAAGTTCTAGTGAAATAGCTATGATTTTAGTGGACTGGAACATTGGAATTGGCCAAAAATAGGGCTCAAAGTGGGTGAAATCGCTGATGCGTAAACATCTTCGAGACCGATAACTTTGCGAGAGCATAATTCCATAAGTTTTCATTCAAATTTCAAACTTTTGGTGGTGTCGTTATGATCGGAAAAAGATTCTCTATCATTTCATAAGAAAAAATTATTATTTTTTTTTCCAAAAAATTTTCGACCCTGAGAACATGTTTCCGAGAAGGCCTGTCGACCCCCAAAGGGTTAATCTTAAGTCAGCCTAAAATGCATTTCATCAGTATGGGCTTTTCCATGTGTGATTAAACATAAACTGTTAACAATCAACTTTACTTTACAGGTACATATGAATATTTATTGCTGGCTGACAGTCTGGCTGGTATTGGTCGGTATTTTTTGGGTGTTGGTGAGTTTAAACGTACCTTTAACATGAGTCTGCTGAACAACTCTGAGCAGAAGAACATTAACATGGACGTTGTGCAGAACATATCAACCAACTATCAGCTTCGTGTAACAGTCAACGGTGTGGCATTCCTGAACAAGTCAACGATGAACTGGGAGACACAAGGTGTTGTTGTGAGTATTTTAAGACTGAATGGTGATGCTGGTGGAGATGCTGGCCCAAAAAGAAAAACGAAAGTTTCTCCTTTTAAATTTAGTACGTAATACGTACAGTGGAACCTCGGCTTATGAGTTTAATCCGTTCTGTGACCTAGCTTGTATCCCGATCTGCTCGTATGCCGAGTCAATTTTCCTCATTTAAATTAATTGAAATGCCATTAATCCGTTCCAGCGGAATTCCTGCTCTCAGGAGGCAGGACAAAATACACTTCAGTATAATGTTAATATCAACTCTACGGCTTATTTATCTATCACAATTCATCTCATATGACATAATAAACAATATAAATAACATAGAAACCTGATATATACTCTAGAATGAATAAAATACGTATGTCATTATGTGACAAGTGGTGGAGGGCATTCCCACTCCCGCTCTGAAAACATCTTCCCATGCTTCTGAGGTGTTATTATAAGAGAAGATGGAGTGTTTGTGAGGCTAACTGCATTAGATCACTAGTTTCATAAGGAAAACATAATGTAAAGAAATAAACTGGTGTACATACACCAGTTTATGTCTTAAGAGGTGACTAAAATGCCGGGAGCAAGGGGCTAATAACCCATTCTTCAGTATACATTACTAAAGTTAAAAAGAGAAACTTTTGTTTTTCTTTTTGGGCCACCCTGCTTCAGTGGGATATTGCCGGTGCGTTGAAAGAAAGAAAGATACACAGTGGACCCCCGGTGTTCGTGATGCTCCAAACTTGAACAATTATGTAAGTGTATTTTTGTAAGTGCTTTTGTAAGTGTATTTTTGGGGGTCTAAAAGGACTAGTCTAATTTACATTATTCCTTATGGGAATAAATTCGTTTGGTAATGGTACTTGAACAGCATTCTGGAACGAAAAAATCACGAAAACCGGGGGTCCACTGTACATGTATGCATATAATTTTGTATGCATATCTTTGGATACATGTCTCCCTATACATATATCTGTGTACATCTTTAGATATGCACCTCTATAGATATGTTTGGTACATCTTTGAATAAATATACAGTGGTACCCCAAGTTTCATACTGCTCCCAACTCGAACAATTATGTAAGTGTATTATTGTAAGCGCTTTTGTAAGTGTATTTTTGGGGGTCTGAAACGGACTAATCTAATTTACATTATTCATATTACAGTGGACCTCTGGATTACGTTGGCGTCGGATTACGTTAAATTCGGAAAACGATACCTTTTTCCGTAAAAATATTGGTTCGGTATACGAGGATCTGCTCGGAATACACTATTCGTCTTGGACGCGTACACGTGCCCTCGGACGGCACAATCCTCCATCCAGAGTCAGTGTGCCATTGTTTACCAGCGAGTGAGCGCCACCCCTGCCTCCCACGCATTCATACCATACATTTTGTCATTATTCCACTGTTTTTAGTGCTTGCAACTGCTAAATAAGCCACCATGGGTCCAAAGAAAGCTCCTAGTGCCAGCCCTGTGGCAAAAAGGCTCAGAAATACGGTAGAACTGAAGAAGGAGATAATAGCAAAATATGAAAGTGGAGTGCGTGTGGCTGAGCTGGCCAGGCTGTATGGCAAACCCTATTCAACCATCGGTACCATTGTGGCCAAGGGAAATAAAATCAAGGAGGCTGTTGTTGCGAAAGGTGCAAATATGATCACAAAACAGCGATCGCAAATACTGGAAAATGTGGAAACTTTGTTGTAGGTGTGGATCAACGAGAAACAATTAGCAGGAGATAGCGTAACGCAAGCAATAATATCTGAAAAAGCAAGGCAGTTGCATGATGATCTCGTCAAGAAAATGCCTGCAACGAGTGCTGAAGTGAGTGAATTTAAAGCCAGCAAAGGCTGGTTTGACAGATTTAAGAAGCGTAGTGGCACACATAGTGTGATAAGGCATGGTGAGGCAGCCAGTTCAGACAAAAGTGCGGCTGAAAAATACGTATAGGAATTTCAAAGCTATGTACAGGCTGAAGGATTTAAACCTGAACAAGTGTAATTGTGACGAAACAGGCCTGTTTTGGAAGAAAATGCCAAACAGGACCTACATTACACAGGAGGAAAAGGCACTGCCAGGACACAAGCCTATGAAAGACAGGCTAACTCTTATGTTGTGTAGTAATGCTAGTGGTGATTTTAAAGTGAATCCTTTACTGGTGTATCACTCTGAAAATCCCAGAGTGTTTAAGAAATACAGTGTCGCTAAGGCTAATTTGTATGTGATGTGGAAGGCTAACAGTAAGGCATGGGTCACTAGGGAAATTTTCTTTGATTGGTTCCATGAAGTGTTTGGCCCCAGTGTGAAGAAATATCTCGAGGAAAATAAATTGGGCCTCAAGTGCCTCCTGATAATGGACAATGCTCCTGGTCATCCTCGAGACTTGGAAGAGCAAATTGTGGAGGACTTTAAGTTCATCACAGTGAAGTTCTTGCCCCCTAATACCACTCCTCTCCTCCAGCCCATGGACCAGCAGGACATTTCAAACTTTAAAAAACTACACCAAAGCAATGTTTCAAAAGTGCTTTGATGTGACCTCAGACACTAATTTGACCCTAAAAGACTTTTGGAAAGATCATTTCAGTATCCTCCATTGCATAAACCTTATAGGTAAGGCTTGGGAGGGAGTGACTACCAGGACTTTGAACTCTGCCTGGAGAAAATTGTGGCCAGACTGTCCCAGAGAGGGATTTTGAAGGTTTTGGGGATGAGCCTCAGGACCCTGAGCCTGTTGTGGAAGCAATTGTGGCACTGGGGAAGTCCATAGGGTTGGATGTTAGTACCGAGGATGTGGAAGAGTTGGTGGAGGAGGACAATGAAGAGATAACCACTGCAGATCTGCAAGACCTTCATCTGCAACAGCAACAGACCACAGTTCAGGAAAATGGTCCAGAGGAGGAGGAACAAAGATGGAAGACGGTGCCTTCTTCAAGGATTAGGGCGATCTGTGCCAAATGGACTGATGTGCAAGGCTTTATGGATGATTTTCACCCTAACAAAGCTGTTGCAGGCCATGCTGGCAACATGTACAATAACAGTGTGGTGTCCCATTTCAGGGATGTTTTAAAGAAATGCCAGACACAGAGCTCCCTGGACAGATTTTTGGTTAGAGAGGGGTCCAGTGACTCAACCTGGTCCTAGTGGCATTAAAAGAAAAAGGCCAGTAACCCCAGAAAAGAACTTGGTACCTGCAGTGTTAATGGAAGGGGATTCCCCTTCCAAACACTAGCATACTACCCCTTCCTCCCCCCTCCTTCCATCTTCTACACATCAACAACTCTTCAATAAAGGTAAGTGTTAAGTTACTACACTGTTGTATTTATTAGTGGTAATTTATATATACATGTATTGTGTAAGTTAATGTGTAAACAATATTTATTTTAATACTTTTGGGTGTCTGGAACGGATTAATTGAATTTCCATTATTTCTTATGGGGAAAATAGATTCGGATTAAGTTATATTCGGTTAAGTTAAGCCCTCTGGAATGGATAAATCATGTAATCCGGGGGTCCACTGTATTGTAAATGCTTTTGTAAGAGTATTTTTGGGGGTCTGAGATGGACTAATCTAATTTACATTATTCCTTATGGGAACAAATTCGTTTGGTAACTGCACTCAAACAGCCTTCTGGAATGAATAAAGTACAAAACTCAGGGTACCACTGTATTTGTTTATACATATGTATATGCAATAAGATCACAATAAACAGGTGATATCACAATATGCAAAATAAATGGTGAATTTGCAAAACTTTTGTAGTTTCTCAGTTTCTTGATGGTGTGAGAATTCACAAAAGTGCTTAGAAATTCACTACAGTGGACCCTCGGTTTTCGTTGAAAATTCTTTCCAGAATGCTGTTTGAGTGCCGTTACCGAACGAATTTGTTCCCATAAGGACAAATGTAAATTAGATTAGTCATTTCAGACCCCCAAAATACACTTACAAAAGCACTTACGAAAATACACTTACATAATTGTTCGAGTTTGGAGGTGAACGAAAACCGAGGGTCCACTGTATTTTCTTTTCACAGTGGTTATTTTGCATTTGTTTATACAATGGACCCCCGCCTAACAAGCACCCCGGAAATCGTACAATTATGTAAGTATAATATTGTAAGTGCTTTTGTAAGTGTATTTTTGGGGGTCTGAAATGGACTAACCTACTTGACATTTTTTCTTAAGGGAGTAAATTCATTCGGTATCTTCCTATAGGTTTATGGCTAAGACATCATTCCTTTCTCTGCAGTGAAAACAAGATGCAATCTTCTGAACAAGCGTTAATTGAGATATTTCAGTCTGTTATGTTCAAAATGTGCCAAGTAAAGCTTGTTTGACAGAGTATTTCTTGTCTTCTCTATTGTTGGTACCACAATATTTACTTCACTCTTTCTACAACTGAATTTATCATTATTCATGTCATTGTATTTTTTGTCAATTTCTAAACTTCATAAAACATTTTATGTTTTTACTTCCTTTCCATTTATCCTCAGTTTCTCCAGTCTTGGATGAAACATATTTTATTTTCTTCTCTGTTAACAGGTAAAAAATGTCACTAAGACCATGACCGTATGTGATACTGACCATCTGACAAGTTTTGGAGCTGGAATGTTTGTCATGCCTAACACAATCGACTTCAACTACGTGTTCGCACACATGGGCTTCGCTGACAACTTAACTATTTACGTTACTCTTATTATTTGCTTCTCCCTCTTTGCTCTAATGATGATATGGGCTCGAATAAATGACAAGAAGGATGTCCGGAAGGTGAGCTGTAATACAGTGACACTTAAAGTGGGGTGCCTTCATTCTGGTGAAGGGTTCTTGATTCAAGGAATTGAATCTGCCCTTGCTTCCTTGGATCAAACCTGATTACCTCCCATTCCCCAGATACTGTATGATCACGATGAATTTAATGATTCTGCATGAATATATTTATATTAATATAATGTCTTCATTGCTAAATTTATTAAAACTGCTTAAGAGTTGCTTGCTACATGCATAACTAGACAGGTGCATCTAGGTAGTCTCTCTCTCATGAGTACTGCAAGGAAGATCAAGTTTTTACTGCACTCAATAACCAATATAGGTTAAGTTCTTAATGAAAAATAACAGTTACAAGAGCTAAATACAATATATAAATTCTTATAATTCTGAATAAACTAACACCGGGTGAAAAACATTTAATTGAATGTATATTTTTCTTTAGGTTGGAGCATCACCCATGCCCGACAATAAGATAGAGGACAAGTACTTGTATGAGATTCTAGTTTTTACGGGGAATATCGCTGGTGCACAGACAGATTCTGTCGTGCAGTTCATCTTGTCGGGAGATTATGATGAAACTGATATTCGCACTTTTGGTGACGATCAGCGCAAGATCCTTCGGAAGCTGACCTCGATGTCTTTGTGATGGCCGTTCCAAGGTGGGTGCATTATAGTTGGTTGCTTGGTTCATTAACTTTAAAGCCTATCAGCTACATAATGGTCATTAACTGCATAAGAAAATTGCTTAATAGTCTGTGTCTAATTCTTAAGTAGTTTTTAAGCATTATATTAGTTTGCCCAAAATGCATTGCATACTAGTGGCTTTTTTTTGTCTAGCAATGTTTCTTACGTGTAGACTATAATTTTGTACCAGGAGATGCAACATCCCCCAATGAAAAGCAAGGGTGCCACGAGTGCACTAAGAGACAACACAATAAGTGTCAGGGGTCCAAGACTGTTCAAAAGCCTTCCAGCATACATAGGGGATTACAAATAGACCCTAGCTGTCTTCAAGAAGGCACTGAACAGACACATAAAAGTCAGTATACATGACCAGCTGGTCTGTGGTTTGTACATCAGTTTGCATGCAGCCAACAGTAACAGACTAGTTGATCAGGCTCTGATCGACCATGAGGCCTGGTCACAGACCAGTCTACGGTGTGCTGATCCCGTAACCCTCTCCAGGTATACCTGGAGTTTGTTTCAATCATGTCATTACGATTTTGCGAGTCACCTGGAGGGTGTTCCAGGGATCAATGCCTTCGCTGCCTGGTCCATGACCAGGCCTCGTGGTGGATCAGGGTCTGATCAACCAGGCTGTTACTGCCGGTGCACGCAAACCAATGTATGAACCACAGCCTGGCTGGTCAGGTACTGGCTTTAGGTGTCTATCCAGCTCCCTCTTGAGGACATCTAGGGTCTATTTCACATAAAAAGAAATAAGAATTTGAATTTGAAAAGATGCATCTAACCTGTACAGCACCAATGAAGGATACATGCACTTTAATCCCGGTTAAATCTCTACAAAAATTCAATGTACAAAAAGGGCCTAAAATCTGGAACTCCCTGCCTGAAAACTCTAGAACCACAGACTCAACCACCATTTTCAAAGCTACCGTTAAAAACATCTTATCTCCCTAACACACCCCACCATTTTTAACTATGTGAAAACCACCTATTCTCTTTTTTTGTATCATGAACACATCCAAAACAAAGTAGACTTACTCTTGTTATCTGTAATTCCCCCTAATTTACACTTACACTCATCCAAATGACTGTAAACATTCAATTTCTAATATACAGCTATTGCCTGATAAATCTTAGTTAGTCCAAAGTTTGCCTGAAATACTCTCCCAGTATAGGAGCTTTTATAGAAACAGTGTATCAGGCCATGATAAAACCATTCCCATTACTAAATTTGCTAATTGTAATAGTGTTTTGTTTTGTACTACCTCACTATTATAAATCTAATTAATCACTTCAGTTGTCTATCTTTTATATCAGTATGCAGTAAGGTACATACTGCTCCATAATCTGTCAGTATAGAGTAAGAATTAGGATTAGTCTGCTCGAAATGCCTAGGCATGCTAGTGGCCTTGTTTGTAATTAATATTTTATAATATGTAAACCACACATTGTAAGCTTTGCAAGGAAATAAACATTTTCATTTTTCATTTTTTTCATCAAGAAAGTTTTTAGTTCAGAGTTAATATTAGAATTTATGGTTCTGTAAATGTAGGTTGCACAGTAGTAGGTGTGAATGTTTTGTACAGTGAGTAAGTTTAGGTCTCTGAAGAGTGGGAGGGTGTTCTCTAGTATTGGATTGCATGATAATTCTTACTGTAGCATTTTGTTGGGTTATTATTGGCTTTAGATGGGTTGCTGCTGTTGATCCCCAAGCACAAATAGCATAGGTGAGATAGGAATAGATGAGTGAATAGTATAGTGTAGTAGGGCTGATTGTGGTACATAGTAACGTATCTTTGAGAGGATCTCAACTGTTTTGGATACTTTTTTGTTGTGTGTTGGATATGGGTGTTGAATTTCAGGAACCCAGGAATTTGCCCTCATTATGTTTAGCAATATGATTGTTGTCAATCATAATGTTCAGTTAGGCATCACCTCTTCTGTTCCCAAGCATAATGTAGAAGGTTTTGTCAATAATAAGTTTATTGGCAGTCATCCAGGTTGATATTTTTACTAGCTCTTTGTTAAAAATAGTGTTGAGTGAGGCAAGATTAGGGTGGGAGATGACATAAATCATGTCATCAGCAAAGAGAATAGGTTTAAGGTGTTGTGATACATTAGGAAGATCATTGATGTATAAGAAGAAGAACAGGGGACCAAGGACACTTCCCTGTTGTACTCCAGTATCCAGTGGTTTTGATGAAGTTGTGTCCTTAACCCTTAAACTGTCCACACGTAGATATACGTTTGTACGCGTACTGCTCCGAACGTAGATCTACGTTTTATTTTCATTCGTTCAAATTTAGCGCGATAGGCCTGAGTCGCCTAGACATGAGAGAATGGGTCTGCGCCCTCAGTGTGCGCAGTATGAAAAAAATCGGGGACGCCTGGGTACCGCATGGTAGCCCCAGTTATTTTCAGCTCCATCTTGGGTAAACATCATGGCACATCCTCGTGATTCACTCACGCCTCGTCGTATTAACACTCTACTATTCTCGGAAAGTGATAG
>WNWK01017000.1:0-43453 GCA_009830355.1 Cherax destructor
TTGTTCTCGACCTTTTTCAATATTCAACTAATATTTGGGGCATTTATAGTTCTGAACATATTGACTCTGTTAATACGGCCAACCCCCTTTTTCTGTTCACTCTGTCACACCTGATTTGTACCCGGGATCCATATTTCATTGCCCAAATTTGATCTCTTATGGGGTCTCGGAAAGCCCCAAACATAGCATTTGACTCATAAGCAGTCCAAATGTGGACCTTTTGTTTGTTCTGGCTTTAGCCCCTGTATTTTTCAAAGATAAATGTTTTTATTGGTGGATTGGTGGTAATTTAAAAATCAAAAATATATTTGGACATTTAAAATGAAAGTCTTTTTCCCCAGTTTTTTTTTCCAATTTTCAAACTTTTGACTCCAAATCTAATGCGTTGAAACAAACCTCCCACGGGGGGGTTCGAACCCCGGTCAAAAGCCCAAAACTTAGACCGTCGCCTAGGGCTTCCCCCGACGGCCCCTGAGTTTTAAAAGCCCTTTTTTTTGCCCGGGGGGAAAATTTGTTTTGGGTTTTTCCCCCAATAGGGCCCCAATAGGGGTTTCCCTTTAACGTCAAATGTGCCCCCATTATATTAGTATGTGGTTTTCGAATCAGTCGCCCAAAGCTGTGGCAAATGTGTTTCACTAGCGACACGAGTTTTGCGACTTTCGGGGTGCTTTTCAGGTTTTTTCTGGTTGCATGTTTTTTTCCCCTTTTTTTCCATTTTTAAATTTGGGCCCCTTTTACAAGTTTTTAAATAAGCTTTTTTTTGGGAAAGGGGAATAAAGAATTTTTATTGTATTTTTTGCCCCCCTATTTTTTCAAAAAGGGTGTCGGCCATTCACCCTGTTTGGTAATAGTTTTTGGAACACTATGTGTTTTTGTCCATTATTGGGAATACAAATGACAGGAAAGAAGATAAGAAATTTTCTTCTTTTTTAAAACCCCGGGTTGCCCGGGATAAACCCAAAAACTCATCGAACTGTCTTTTTTTTCCCATTGGGGTCCTTAATTTTTTCCCCCCGATGCCCCCCACAGTCGACTAACACCCATGTACCTATTTGCTGCTAGGTGAACATACAACAGGTGTAGAAACACGTCAAAAATGTTTCTACCCGCCGGGAATCGAACCTGGGCCTCCATATGTGAACAGAGCTCGCCACCAGGCCACCGGACCACTTTCCCAGGCCACCGCCCCTTCCACCAGGCACTGGGCCAGTATAATAACCTATAATAACCAGTATAATAACAGTATAATAACCTATGTGACATGTCAAAATATCTTATTAATAAAAAATAAGATACCAGTTATAAAGAAATTTCCTAATTTGCTTGTAACAATAAGTGAAATGTAGATAGTTATTTAATATCTTTATTATGCACCCCATACCCATCCTGTGGGTGGTAGTCAAAAGATTACAGAGGTACATAATGGGTCCAGGGACTGGACCTCAAGTTTGATAGCTGAGAAGTTACAAAGGTAATGAACTCAGGTAGATTTGGCCACAATCATGACAAGTTACAAAGGTATTTACAGATTATATAGGTATATAATGGGTCCAGAGACTGGGCCCCAAAGAGGGCAACACAGTAGGGACAGTCAGGTTAATCACCAACAAAGATACAGTTGCCTCCAGGGATGTTGACACTGCTCCAGCACTCTGCCAGAGAAACCAGAGGCACCAGCAGTTCTAACACCCCTGTCCCCACTGTGGAACCACTGTTTGTGCAAGACTCAGACGTCTATAAAGCATTTGTGTTGTTCCCATGTGGCCCTGCTTGGGGCTGCACTGGAATAAGTCACCATTAACAACTCCTTGGCTGGACGGATTCCCTTTCAAAATTAAACCTTTCATTTTTGGTTCATCACTTGCGCCCTTAAAAAGAAGGATGGAGGAATTAGGCCAGTTGCCGGGGCAACACACTTGCCGCCTCGTGTCCAAAGCTGCTGTCTGAAGTATCCACGCAGAGGTGTCCATGATGCTTCAACCAAACCAGCTGGGCTTTGGGGCCCCTCAAGAAAGTGAAGCATCGGGTCACGCAACAAGGGTTTATATTATCAATCTGACTGAGGACAATGCAGTGGTAAAATTTGATTTCAAGAATGCATTTCCTGAGAAGAGACGTGTATTTATAGCTGTACAAGACCATTTCCTGGTCTCTTCCGTTTTGAATTAGCTGATACAGAAAGGAATCAATGCTCCTGTTTGGAAAGCATGAAATCACGTCATCAGAAGGTGTCCAGCAAGAGAATCCTCTCACCATTTCTCTTTTGTATAGTGGTTATAGTGGTTAGGGAAATCACAGTCAGACTGACCAGTGAGCTAAACATCTGGTTTCTGGATGATGGCACACTGGCGAGTACAAAGGATGATGATGACACAGATGATGACACAGGGAATGGAAATGGGACTCGTCCTGAATCCATCCAAATGTGAAATAATCTTTACCAATCAACAAGTGATCGATGCAGTGAGATCAAGACTACCAGGTGTATCAACATTGGCCCTCAAATAGTGTCTTGCTTGGAGCAACTCTAGAAACTGATACCATTGACTCAATTCTCAGGAAGAAACTGGACGAGTCGAGGAGAATGGAACAATGAATAGGAAACCTTGACACCCACGATGCTTTGTACCTTTACACGAAGTGCTTGAGTCTGCCCAGGTTAACATATTTCTTAAGATGTGCACCTCATATGATAAATCTATACTACTTTATATGATAAGTTGCTCCCCAGCTTTGGTGGTGTGCGGGTGAGCTCAGTCGTCCCCTGGTGGGAAGTTAGGTGAAATTTATTTTCACCATAATGGCGGATACCTACCGGCGCCGTGTCAACACTGTCTGTGTGGATTTAATTAAAGGTGCTGTGTATCCTGATAACGCTGAGGTCATCTTGCCATTATTTCTATGTGACACTTTTGGAATACCGACTGAGGCCATTAATGGTATCTCTTGAACGGGCAGTCAGATTTTTCGTCAAGTTCAACTCCGCTGGCGTGTATGAAGAAGTGGGGATAAGTTTCAGGACAAGCCTATTGTCATCAATTCGGGATTGGAGTGCGTATGCGTGACGTGTCGGCACATTACTCGTGGATTCATGTGAAGAATCTTCCGTTTGAGGCTGCTGATATGGATGTTTGGCAGTATTCGGCCAGTATGGGACTATACACGTCGCTAATGAAGGTCGGTGGCAGCAGGGAACTTACGCTGGCATGCTGGCAGGATCATACCCCCTCAAATGACTTTGAGGAGGCCTATCCCGTCATACGTCCAGATGCAAGAGTTTCCTACCCAAGTATACGTCTCGTATGCTGGACAGGTGAAAACATGCTGGCTCTGTGGTGCCCCGGGACATATGGCGGCTTCGTGTGATCAACGCAGGGAGCGGCAACCTGGATGTCGAGATATGGGAATTTTCGTGCTGAGGCTGACCTGAGAGAGCGACCAAGACGAGTGTACAGTTGGATGTGGCCGAGATTCTTGATACTGAGGATGTCCCTCGGAGTTGGAGTGAGGCGGTTGATGCTGCAGAGGAGGCCGTATTGACTTTAACCCCAGCGATGCAGGAAGAGGTGAAAGAGTGTTCTCAGGTGCCATGGAGGGTGACTTGTTGGAGGTGGCCTCTGAATTATCGAGGCCTTTGTTCGGGGACATCCAGAGCCTCCTTGGGAGCTCCTCTCCTGGCGGCTGTTTTGGGTTTGATGAGGAATCATCTGGTGGTTTGGAGCGTCCGGAGTGCGTGATTGGCCCGGGTAGAGGATTTTGTTGACTCTGTGCCTGTGGTGGTGGCTGAGGTGGAGGACATAGGGGGAAGGTAACGGGGATATGGAATGTGTGAAGTATCCCGTAAGCGGCCAGTGGGATACTGAGGATGATGAGATAACCCGGGTCAAAGGTCTTCAAAAATGGCCTGGGGGGATGTTGTTAAGGAGAAGAAGGTTGCACCCCAAGGAAAGAAAAGTGGGATAGGGGCGAAAGGAGGTAGGGCAAAAAGTGGGGCCTCTGTGCCAGTTGTGATAGGGTCTGGGCGCCGAAGTGTCAAACCCCCTTTGACCTAAATGTTAATGGGCTCCGCGCAGAAGTTTGGAGGAGATGGATTGAGGTGACGTTAAGATGGTTGAATGTGGATGTATGCATTGTCCAAGAGCATAATTATAGGTGTGGTAGGGATTTGTGTTTGAAGGGATATAAGTGTTATACTGGGAGTTTGGGGAATTTAAAGGGTGGGGTGATGGTGGGTATCTGTGAGACCAGCCCTTTCAAGTTAAAAGCCTGGGAGGAGGGGGTGGTGGGAGGATAGTACAGGTGGACGGGGTTCGGGGAGACATACAGGTGTATTTCATTGGTGTATATATGCCAGCGACTTCCAATCACAGTGTAAAGGATGATTTTGTACACGATGATTTAGTTTATGCATTGAGAGGTTTACCGTTGGTTACGATAATTGTCGGGGATTGGAATTGCATCATTAGAGGGAGGGATGTGGAACCTTGGGGGGGGTTGTTTGTTACAGAGCTTGAGGGAGGTGATGAGAGTGGTTAGTGTGGAGGATGTGGTTAGGGGAGGTGGTTGGCGTGTGGGCCACACTTATATTAAACAGGGTTATGCGGCTAGGTTGGACCGGGTATATGTTTCTGGGGCAGTTCAGGTAGGTGAGGTAAAATGTCAGGATTTTGGTTTTTCCGATCATAGGGGTGTGTTGGTAGAGATGGGATGGGCTGGGGCAGTGAAGATATATTCTGGGCATTGGAAATTAAATGTGAGGTTGTTGCAGGGTATGGATCACAGGGAGATTTTTGCGGATTGGTGGGGACGAGTATGGAATGATGGGACAGGGATTAGTGATACAGTGGAATGGTGGAATGTGCGGGCTAAAGTGGCAATCCAGGAATTTTTCAGGCAACTGGGTAGGGAAGATGCGAGGCAAAGGTTGGGAATGTTGAGGTACCTAGAGGGGCAATTGAGAACTTGTTATGAGAGTGGTGGGAGGTATCCCCTAGCTGAAATTGATCATCTGCAGTTACAATTGCAGGAGTTGCAGAATGAAAATTTTCATGCTCTGAGGGTGCTGTTAGAGGAAGTTTTATGGGGGGATAAGCCCTCTGCGTTAGTGTTACGTACTTTTCAGAACTGGAGAAGAGATATGACGGTAATGTCTTTGAGGGTAACTGAGGAGTGCCGTGGGTATCGGAAGGGGCAGATTCTTCGTACTATGGAAGCCATGAGTTATTATGCGGATGCTTGGTTTGAGTGTAAGATGAGCCAGGGGGTAAGTGAGGAAGTATCCTGGGATGCAATTTTAGACAGTACAGTGGTCCCTCGGTTTTTGACGAAAATTCATTCCAGAATGCTTCTCAAGTGCCATTACTGAACGAATTTACTTCCTTAAGAAGTAATGTCACATAGGTTACTCTATTTCAGACCCCCAAAAATACAGTTGCAACAGCACTTACGAAAATACACTTACACAAATGTTCGAGTTTGGAGATGCACGAAAACTGAGGGACCACTGTATAGTTGAGAGGATAGGGGCTGGATAGGGTCTATAACTGAGGAGGAGGTTTGGCAGGCAGTGAAGGGTCAGGCCCTGGGCAAGGCCCCTGGCCTGGATGGGATTTCTGGGGATTTTTTTTATAGTTCATTGGGAGGTTCTGCAAGGGATGCTAGTTAGGCTGATTAATGCTATGAAATTGAAAGGTAGGTTGGGTGGGGATATGCCAATAGGTACTGTAGTTTTAGTGCCGAAAACTCGTACTTGTGGGACGCTTGAGGATTATAGGCCAATTACACTGATGTGTGCAGATTATAAGATATTCACACGTATTCTTGCTAATAGAATGAAAGGAGTTTTGGGGAGCTTATTGGAGGAGGGTCAGTATGGTGTACCGGGGGGTCATCGGAGGATCAAAGGTTTTTTAGAGTGCAGACGAGCTGGGGGAGTTTTAGGGTTAGACTGGGAAAAGGCGTATGACAGTGTTGATAGGGATATGCTGCAGGCGGTGCTTTTATGGCAGGAGTTTGGGCGAGGTTGAGGGTTGGGTCCGCACTTTGTATGAGCAAGCACGTGTGAGGGTACAGGTGAATGGGAGAATAGGGACCGAGGTGCGTTTGGGGCAGGGGCTGCGGCAGGGGTGCCCCTTGTTGCAGCTCCTGTTTGCGTGCTTACAGGACCCTTTTTTTTAGGTTAGTGTCAGAAGGGTCAAATCGAAATTATTGGAGGTGGGGGAATGGGTAGGGGGGGCGTTGGGTCAGGGTTATGGGTGGCCAATAGTGGATAGGTTAAGGATATGTGGTGTGTGTTTGTAATCGGCGAGTGTTGTGCGTGAGGTGAATTCCTCGTAGTGGGTTAATGCTGCTCTGGGTAGGATGGAGGGTGGCGGCTGAGAGGTCACTCTTTTGCAGAGGTTGTAGTTGTCAATTCTTTGGTATACAGTAGCTATGGTATGTTACCGTGCACCCCTCGTGAAGGACGATGTTCTAAGGTTGCAAGTGGTCTTAAGGTTTATATGGGGTTATGGGCAGCATTGGTTGGAAAAATGTGGTAATGACTGGGGTAGTGAAGGAGGGCTAGGTTTGATACCATTGCAGAGGCGTTTGATGGGAATATATGTTAGGCAGGAATACCTAGCGAGGGTGGGATTCGAGGAGTGAGATGGGGAGGGTAATGGGTGAGGTTCGAGATGGTGGATCGGGAGAAAATTTGTTGTTTTGTGAGGCAATTTAAGGTATCTTTGGTTGTACCAGAGCCTGTTAGGTGAAGGTAGGGAGGTTAGATAAGGGGGGAGGGCGAGAAAGGGGTTTTAGGTATGGACGTCTATCCGTGTTATGATTGGAATGTTACATGGTTTTGGTTTGCTTTAAAGTTGCCCCCTAAGGTACGTGAGATTGGATTTCGTTTTTCCATGGTATATTGGCATCTAGGGCTCAGCTTTTGTGATGGGACTGGCGGGTGATGGGTATTGTCAGCACTGTGGGTTATGGATACGGCTTTCCATGTTGTAATATTTTTGTGGGGTCTTGAGAGGGTGAGGGAAGGGTTTTTTAGGGATAATCCGGGGTGTAGGGGAGGTTTATCAGTGTTACGATGTTTAAGTCTGGATGTGGTGGGATGCCCTGATGATGTGAGGCATGCGGTAATGTATTTGGTTTTGGATTATATTTATGTGTCGTGGAGAATGAGGGAGGTTAGGAGTGATGCTAGGATTAGAGCTTTGGCAGCGAGATTTTATAGGACTAAGTGTAGGAACCAGAATTGTATGGGAGGGTGTGGATAGGGTTTTCTGAGGGTTATAGGCAATTGTCAATGGGGTCGTTGCTGGGTTAAATATGAGCTATGGTTCCTGGGGTTTTACAGGGAAGGGTTGGTCTCTGGGAGGGGTTGGAGGTTAGGTATGAAAGTCTTTTTTTGGGGTTTTATGTATGGGGTAGGGAAGGGTGTGTTTTGTCGGGGTTTCCCGTCATCCCTCACCCTTTTCCCTGGGGAAAGGGGTAGTTTTCTTTTTATAGATGAGTATGTGTGAGGTATGTTTTTGTGACTCAGACGGGGGGTTATTTTAATTTCTTTCTCCTTTTTGGGATTCAGGGCTTTTTCAAAAGGGGTTTTGCCTTACTTGGGGGCCAGTGTTGCCCTAAGTGTGTTTTTTTTTTCCTTTTTGGTTCTCCATTTAAAGGTTTGAGGTTAATTGATATTATTATACCTTTTTATGGTTAGTTATCTCATTAAGTCTTCATATTTTATTAAGAGGTATTTGTTGTTTTATTGATTTGAGGTATATATTGAAAATTGGGTTAAAGAATACCTTTGGGGAAATCCGGGGCTTTTATGAAAATATAAAAAATTTTTAAAAAAGGCAATGTGGAAAATTAAAAAGGGGGGGGGGGATTACCTTTGTCATTTTTTTTTAAGGGACGGGGGAAAATTTGTGGGGTTAATAAATTTGGGAAAAACCAAAAAAATTGGGGAAAAAAGAAAAAGGGTTTTTTTCCTTTTTTAAAAGGGTTTTCCAAAATTAAACTTTCTAATTTTTTTTCCCCCCGGGGCCAAAATTTTCCGGGGGGTGTTTTTTGGCCCGGGGGAAACCCATTTTTTTTTTTGGGTATTTCTTTCCCGGATTTTGTGTGTGCCGGGTCATTATTGTTGGGCCATATCAGGTTTGGGGGTGGTTTTTGGGATTTTATTGTATGCTTTTTTAAACCCCTTTTTTTGGGGGGTTTTTTTTTGTTTGTTGGTTTTTTTGTGTTATTTACATATAGATAGTATTTTTTTTTTGTGTAAAATTTTTTTGTTTATGTGTCAAAAAATAAGACTCTGGGTGCCCTTTTTTGATTAAAATTTTTTAGCTTTTCCTTGGGTTTCCCCCCGGTTTTTTGGCGGGGTGTTAATGAAGGGGGGTTTCTTTGGGGGGGTTTCCTTTAGGTCTGTAATCACCGTTTTTTTTTTTTTATTCATTAAAGGGGTTGGCCTTTTTTTTTTGAGGTGGGGTTTTTAAAAAATTGTAAAAAAAACAAAAGATAGTTTCCAATATGGTGATATGTGGCCTAAAAAAATTGTAATGCGGGTTTTTAAAAAATTTAAAAGTTTTTATGTTGGGGCTTTAATTTGGGAAAATTGGGTTTTGGGGGCCTTTTTGGGGGTTTAAGGGGTTCTTAGGTTTTTTTAAATTTGCCCCCATAAGGAATTTTTCCATTTTAATGATTTTTTGTAAATTTTAACACTTTAGTTCATTTTGTTGTTTCGATAAAGTTTTTCTTGTTTAAAATTTATCCATAAAATTTTTAAAAAAAAAAAAAAAGGGGGTTTTATGTGCGGCCAGGTGGTTGGGGAAAAAAATAGAGAAAAGATAGGGCTGTGTGCATTATTTTATGTACTTTTTTTTGCATGTCACCAGATATCAGGTGATGGCTTCGGGAATTGGCGATTGCGACAGCCAGACCGAACTTAATTACTTCACTTCGTAATATGGAGTGATATCAAAGTGTGTGATGTGTATAAAGTGGGACAATCGGTCCGGGAAGCCCAGTAATAGGGTAGTAATTGGCGAAATATAGTGAGTGTTGTCTACGAGGGGCGCCGGTGTAAGCCTAATTTGAACTCCAGTGACGCGACCATACGAAAGGGTACAGTCGTAAACCCTGATTCCGGGTGGTTTTCGTATTAGAAGACTCTGAAATATGCTCGATGAATATTGTGAAATGGTGAATATAGTGAAGCAGAGTTGTAAATAATTGTGAGTGAGTGTACAGGTGTGTCTGGCGTTGGGACGCTATGCCTAGACCGCCATCTTGAATATGGAGAGGATGAACTAACATTATCTTAGCTCATCGACTCGGAATACAAGTAGCGAGACGATGAATGTGTATAAACTAGTGGGGTATTAAGCCAGGATATACATAGTGTGTAAAGTTATATGTATAAACTGTAATAAGGTCGGAATAGTGAGAGGATATGAATCGCTACCCCGACCAACCACATGTTAAATAACGGCCAGTCTCGTGGGCGTATCGAAGTCAAGGAAATTAATCTTCCTTGACTCGACGAGACAACCCACATCAAGATCTTGACGGACGAATTATATCGAACGTGCAAGATCACGAGATCTGTCGAAGCCCATTGACAAGGATGCAGCCACCCCACAATAAGTATAAATTGTATCCTCGTTCTAGCTGGCCAGTAGGTATGTTGATATATTAAGTGTCTACGGTGGGAATAATGAAGGTCTCCAGTGAACACTCAAGACGCAGATAAGGGGTGAGTGAACATTAATTACCTGTACTCTCTCCTCTTCCTCCTCAATCAGTCCCATATCATATTTCTAAACCATACAGTCCACTAAAATTTAATCCTACCATACTTATTATAATCCCTGCAAATTTATTTACACTGGTCCAAAGTGAAGTGGGGTAAGTGTGAAGATATCGAAGGATCCCTTCGGGTGCGACCAGGAGTGGGAGAAAGTTCTCACACACCTTGCGGGAGTGACTGCGGTAAAATTATACTAGTCGGTCATCTCCCCGGGAGATTGTTTGTTACAAGTGGCGGTGTCCCAGATAGACAATCTCTCATAATTCCCTACATCGCCCGTTGGTCCATCCTGAACCGGATGTGATTAGTGAATTAATCATTATTGAATTAATTATTTAATAAATAAGTGACTGATTGTAGGATGTGAGTATAGAGTACATTGAGTTAATTAATCGTGTGGTGGACAGTAATTAGTCCAATTAATTGCTAGCACAGGCGTGGCTACGATTTGTGCAAGAGTGGTGTGAGAATCACCTTTATAAACAATTTATTTAATTTGTGACATCAGTGGTTATTAATTCTACAACCATGACTGAACCTGACGGAGTTCCCACGCCGGGTAGCAAAACCATGGATATTAAAGGCAAGAAAGCGTCGTTTCAAGCTCGCAAGGGACATGTGACAAAGGCACACAATACGTGTTTGGACTTAGTGAACGAGCCGTCGACGAGTGCTATTGACTTAGAAACAAATTTCGAGTTACTAGAACGTAGGTACGCGTCGTACGTGCAGTGGTTCAAAGTCTATGAAATTGAGTTACTGGAGGATTGTGCGAGCAATGAGGAACGAGAAACACTGTTACAACAATATTGTGACTTGGAAGAAGTCATTTGTGCTTGCAAAGTTAAGGTACTGGATAGTTAAAGAGTATGAGTGACGTGGTGGGCCAGCCTCCCGCGGTAAATAAAATGTCCCTCCGCAGACTCCCAGAAGTACAATTGTTGTCGTTCCAGCCGGGAGACAGCTGGGAGGAATTTTGGTCCATTTTCAAGGCAATGGTACATGATCAGAAGGATCTGGAAGGTATTGCTAAGTTGATATATTTAAAGGGACAATTGAGGGGAGATGCCCTCATTCTCATTCAGGCTTTCCCCAATGTAAACAACTCTTATACAGAAGCTGTTCGTCTGCTAGAGAGTACTTATGGTAATTCAGAACAGCATACATTTGATTTAGTAACTGTACTGGTTAATTTGAAACCGCCAGATCACAACTATAAAGGGTTGCAAACAATTTCGGATCAAACTGGAGAGCACTCTCAAGATTTTGAGTAATAAACACAATTTGGAGAATGCTAGTTGGTTCGTGTGTGCGATGCTACAAACTAAGTTGAACCATAAGACAATAGAGTGGTTATCTAACAAGTACCACAAGGGTTACTTTGGGTTGGAGGAGATAAGGATAGGCTTGCAAGAATTAATTGCTCAACTGCAGACTAGCCAGCCCACTACCTTTAAGAATACAGGTCACAATGACGGTGAGTCATCAGTTAACTTCCACAAAGGGAAAAATTATCCCAATGGTAATATTTACATCCCATTCAATAAAAGGGGTTATGTTGGCACCTATCAAGTGACAGGGACCAGTAGTAATGTCACAACAGGACTGGAAGAATAAACACCCCAATAAGGGTAACCCGGGGGGTAAACTGTCGAGCCAGGAGAAGAGAGATTGTCTCTCTAAACTTTGCGTTACTTATAATTCATGGGACGCGAAGAGATTGGAGGAACTTGACCGATGCATTCGATGTCTGGGTAACCATAATGTAAGGGATTGCCAGGCCAGACTGAATAATTGTCACCAATGTAATAAAGGCCGACACCACATAGTGATGTGCAAGAGCGGGTGTACTCCTATTAATGGCAAGGATAATCACCCCGACACCGCAGTGGCGCACGTACAACTTGCAGCTAACGTTCGTAATGGTTTAGCTGCCGTTGCCTTACCTGTGTTGGACATGACCATTAAGGATAAGAGACATAAAACCAAGAGAGTGACAACGTTGTTAGATCAGGGGTCTCAACATACTTTCATCAAGCGCAGTTGCCTTATGGGGATGGAAGTACGAAGGGGACATCCTACAACCTTGAAATTATCAGGCTTCCTCTCGGATAAAAAGGCCCAGTCGTATGACACCGTCTATATAAACGTCGGTCTGGGCAGAGAGAAGACCTAAGTTAATGCGGTAGTCGTGGATAGACTACCAGAGAAGATCTTTACCGTGGGTCTTAATGCCGCTATGCAGAGGCTCTCCCATAATAAGGTGAACCTGGCACCCTCAGTGGTCAATAATGACTCTGTGGGACCAATAGGAATATTAATAGGCAGCGACTATTGTGCAGCCTTTGTGAAGGGTATGACGAAGAGGTGCGGAGTCACTCTTCTCAACACGGGTGCAGGCCATGTCATTTATGGCCGGCTTCCTCGCAGTAATGAATGACTGGAGGAAGCCGTAAATGCAGTCACTGTGTGTCTTACTCATCAAACGTCACCCCAGTGTACATATTCTTCAATACAGAATGCTGTTGAACCAGTGCACAAATTGTGGGAACTGGACAGTATTGGGATTAATGTAAATGAAGAAAGTCCAGATGATTCCTTCACTCAGGAACAATACCTGAAGGATGTTAAATTCGAGTCTGGACAATACTGGGTGCGACTCCCATGGAAGCTAAACCATCCGGAACTACCCACTAATTACCGGATGGCGTATGGTCAGTTAAAAGCCCAGCTCCACGAATTGAGTAAGACACCAGAATTGCTGACTGCTTATAATGGGATCATTAATGAACAGTTAATTAACCAGTTCATAGAGGAGGTACCCCCTGAGCAAGCCAATATTCATTGCCACTACTTACCTCATCACGGAGTGAAGAAGGATTCGAAAACCACTCCTTTGAGGATCGTGTTTAATTGTAGTGCCAGGGGTAATAAAAATGTACCTAGTTTGAATGATTGTTTAATGACAGGTCCGTCGCTGACGGAGAAATTGGGAGATGTGTTGTTGAATTTCAGAGTTAATAATTATGCCTTTATGGCAGATATAAGTAAAGCTTTCCTGAGAGTGGGATTGCAAGAAACGGATCGGGATTACACAAGATTTCTGTGGCCAGAGGATCCTAGCAATCCACTTAGTCCGCTGAAAACCTTCAGATTCAGAAGTGTCTTATTCGGGGCTACTTCTAGTCCGTTCTTACTTCAGGCGACGATAAATGCGCATCTTAAACGTACAGGTGGTCCACTGAGTGAAATAATGAGTAAACAATTCTATGTGGACAATTTCCTGGGTGTGACGTCAACTGAAGAGGAGCTAATGAAGATATATGAAGGGGCTAATGACATAGTGCAAGGTGCAAATATGCCTCTCAGGGAGTGGAAGAGTAATTCGTCCAGGTTAAAGGACCGAATAAATAAAGACAATCCCGGAGATGGAGTATCTGGGTGTAGCAATGTATTGGGACTGACTTGGGATACTGAGAGAGACTTGATATCGTTAAAGCCTAATAATTATAGTATGCCCAATAAATTAACTAAGAGAGTCCTACTTGCTGAAATTTCAAAATGTTTCGATCCGAGGGAAATTGTTGGTACAAGAGGCATGGAAGCAGAATTGTGCTTGGGATGAAACCCTACCTGAGGAATTCGTTAACAGGTGGGAAGAATTAATTGGTGATTACGAGAAAATTCCAATGTTGGAGTTCCCGCGCCGGGTGGCAGTTCAAGAAGGGAATCATATACTCCACATTTTTTGCGATGCTTCTAAATTGGCGTATAGAGCAGTCACTTATCTTCAATGTAATAAAGACATTTCTCTTGTTATGTCTAAAGCTAAAGTAGCTCCAATTAAATTACATACCTTACCTGGAGATAAATATTAGCGACACCATAATTTGGTCTGATAATGAGGTATCCTTGCAGTGGATCCGCAACGGAAACAGCAAGATTATATTCGTGCAAAATAGAGTCGCAGAAATTAACCAGATGCAAGAGAAATATGACAGTTTGGGTCAACATAAGTTAACTTTTAACCATATTTCCTGGGCGGAGAACCCAGCTGATTTCTTGTCTCGTGGGTTGACTTATGTAAAATTTGTGAAGACTTTATCATGGTTTAAGGGACCCAGTTGGTTGGTGAATAAAATTAACTGGCCTGTTCAAAAGGCGCATATTGCTCCGGTGGAAATTACTGTGAACACGGCTCCAGTCCTCGGTCCCTCCTTAGCCATTGATATAAATAGATACTCATCTTTCCCAAAGTTGATTAATGTCACGAAGTTGGTGTTTAAATTCATAAACAAGATGAATATCCCATATGATTTTCCTCATCCCCTGAAATACTGGGTACAGAGAGTACAAGGAGAAATCTATGGAGAGGAGATTAAATTACTAAGGGATGGAAAACTTGGGAAGGGTACAATAATAGAGAAATTAGGGCTATACTTGGAGGATGACGTAATCAAGTGCAGAGGTAGATTGCAAAATGCTGAATTGGGTGAATATACTAAACACCCTATCTTGCTGCCCAAGGCTCATCCTCTGACAACCTTAATTGAATTAAATGCCCATAAAAATGTGATGCATTGTGGAGTACAAGATACCTTAAATTGTATTAGGGAAACTTTCTGGATCCCTCAAGGACGACAGGGTGTGAAACGAGTCATCAAGACATGTATAGTGTGCCGTCGAGTGGATGCCAGAACCTATATGTATCCAGGACCTCCACCATTGCCCAAGGAACGAGTGCAGTTAATAAAGCCATTTGATGTAACCGGTGTGGATTACAGTGGCCCCATCATTTTAACGGGTACTGCAGATGGTGTTCCTTTAAAGGTGTATGTGTGTCTATTCACTTGTACCGCTACAAGGGCAGTACACTTAGAAGTGGCACAGGATTTGTCTGCAGAATAGTTCATACAGCTGTTTCGTAAATTTGCAGCTAGGAGATCCTGTCCGAGACTAATGATTTCAGATAATGCCACTAACTTTGTAGCAGGAGCGCAACATTTGAGGGAATTAAATGAGAGTAATGAAGTACAGTCTCTGTTAAATCAGCGAGGGTGTGGCTGGAAGTTTATAGCTCCCAGGGCCCCTTGGCAAGGGGGATTGTATGAAAGACTGATAGGTACAGTGAAGAGGTGTCTGCGTAAAGTACTACACTGGAAACGAATTAACTTGGAGGAATTCCGGGCAGTATTAGTGGAGGCAGAGAATCGGATAAATAATCGTCCTCTCTCGCACATAATTGATACTCCCGACACAGAAGTACTGACTCCTTCTCACTTGATATGTGGGCGGAAACTAGAAGCTGCACCTATCTATCGAGATAATCCTGAGGAAATTGATGAAGATTATAATAATGTGACAGTATTAAGTGATAAATTTAAGATGTTAAATAAAGTAATTAATCACTGGTCTAATGTGTGGTGTAAAGAGTATCTCCTTACACTACGTGAACATTTTTATGGTGCGTCAGAAGCGGCTAATCGACAGAATATTCAACCGGGTGACATTGTGTTAATTGATACTGAGCAACCTCGAACATTGTGGCCTCTGGGTAAGATACTAACGTTGTATCCAGACGCTCAGGGTGTTGTCAGGAATGTCAAAGTGTTGTGTCGAGGCCAAGAGAGTTTACGTACCATTAATAAGTTAATCCCCTTAGAATTAAAGGGAGTTCTATCAACTGTGAACGAAACCCTAAGGGAAAGTGACAGGAGTGATGTTGACGACGACGCAGACCAGGGGATACCAGAGACAGAAAGTGTGGTTCGGCCTACCAGGAAGACAGCTGTTCAGTCCCGGGCGGGCTGGAAACTCCTGTTGCAAACTGACTCGATTTGAATCGTCTAACAACGAACTCTGCCCGGCCGCAGTGTGGAAAATATTGGTATTTTCCGAAAGGTTATACTGATAGCCTTTCTAATGTGAATATTCTTAATGTGTGGCTGTTGGTTCGTATTTTTCTTGAGATGAGGAAAGAACCATCGCGACGGTGGCTTAGGTATGCGGTACTGGGTCATACGAGGGCAGTTGCGCTCGTGGGATAAAGGTGAATGGAGGTGAACGATGGGTGGGCTCTGGATATAATGGAGATGGAAATCGGCGTTTACTACGACCAAATCGCGGTTAATGGTCTCTCTTCACAATAGTGAATGTTGTGAATATTCGCCGGGCATAATGTGGGACATTATGTCCAAGAAACTATAATAATAGAGTGATAATGTGTTAAACAATGAGCGACGCCATCATGGCGGTGTTGATGGTGGAAATGTGCGTCGCTTCGATCAGCGTTCATCTTACACAATTATTAATGGATCAACTTCTAACGAGAGTAAATTAATGGGACATTAAACCGAAGTGTGAATAGTGTGTAAAGTGTTGGGTGTTAACTCTAATGAAGGGGTATAGTGATGTAATAAAGTAACCCTCCCTGATTAAATGGATCACATGTGGTGTATAAATTTTTAGTGATGAGCTTCAGAAAATTTTCATTATTATTATTATTAATATTGTGATTATTACTATTTATGTAGATGATGCTATAAAACAATTCCACTCCATTCCCACCCTCGCATTCTGTTGCTCTGTTATTGTATGTTCCAATATGTTTTCTCTAGAATGTTTGTTAATCTGTAATATAGCGTATAACATTAATTTTCTTTGTGTCTGATTATTTTTCTAGTACTAGTATTCATTGTAATAATTATTGTGAGTAGAAATAAGGTTTATAGAGGCAAGTTGACCATCTTGTGTAGAAATTTTTAAAGAGTTTGTGTACATGAGAGGGAGTGCGATTCAAAACAAGGGAGGGAACACATGGAAGAGTTCCCATGACCACTCTCACACCTTTGTCAGCTTAAGAAGCCTTTTTCAACTTCTCATATTGATTATACTGCTGCTAACAAGTGAGTTCATAATCTGTATTGAGAGAGATAAGTAGAGAAGATCAAATATTGTTACAATGCAGTCTTTTTGTGTTATAGCCATTGGAGGAACAAACCTCCAGCCGGCATATCTTGTATCACTCTAAGAAAAGGCCTATTAACTGGTATACCTTGTAACTTGCCTTATTATGATAATTAAATGATGCCTGTATATTGTATGATTATAGTAAATTGTAAGAATAGTGATAATTTAAGGTGCAATGACTGTTACTTTTGACTCATGTGATCTAACCTAATACTTCTTATTTCTAACCTATAACTTTCCTAACCTTCTTTTATGCTAATACTCTTTTACTAAATATCTACTACTTATGTTTAACTATGTTTATTCTCTGTAAGTTGCCTGTCACATGTAACTGAACTTAACCTAGCTTATATATGTTTTTACTATTTTTGTACCACTATTTTATTTTCCTCTGTCTTATTCATACTAGCCTATGTTTCATGTTTATTCTGTGTATAACATATATGTTCATTCTTTTTTTTGTGTATTATAATTGTGTTAAGTTATACTGTTTGTTTACTGTATTTCAGCTGTCTTATTTTTATGTAAAATCTTGAATTGTTTTTGATATGCCATTTTTTATTGTTTTCATAATTTTTTTATTATATTCCATTCTTATATTTTTTCAAGATCTTGTTTTGTTTGTAGAAGTTCTTGTTTGTGTATTTTGTGACTAAACCTGAAAATGATTTTTAGGTCTTAGCAGCAACCAGGCACCCCCCCAAAGATATGCCTCCAAAGTAGGAGAGATCCACCAGAGACACTGATGAGAGGAGATTGCTAGAGACCTGGCACACTATAGCCCTGGAGGATCAGACCAGACTTGAAATCTGGGATTTGGAAGGTCTCAGGATTATCCCAAAGCAGGAATGTATCAAGACTATTTAAACCTCAGTATGGAAAGTAATGGAGTCCCTTGGGAACTATGTGGGAGGTGGTTTTGACAGCAGTAAGCCAGTCCTGCTAATAAGAATTGAGTATTTGTTGATAGAATTGTTTGGTGTGTCAATACTTTCAGATACCCTTGTAATGTGATTATTAAATTGTAAGTGGTTATAGCTGGGTATGTTTTACTTCCCCCTTTGAGCCATGTATACAAGGTCCATGTGTTAGAGATTAAATTAAATAACCTATTGATGTTATCATTTTTCTGTGGAGAGTCAAGCCCCTGATAAGGTGCCTACTGCTCGTGTTTTCAGGCCATGCTACCCTAAGAGCCAGTACTTATCAGGACCCCTATCTTGTTTTAACTATCCTGTATTATTTCTCACTGGGTTTTCTCCTGCTCTAACCCAAACTTATTGGTTTTCTCCCTTCTCCTATGACTATCGTTTCTTTTATCCCTTCCACTATTAAAAGAGCAGGTGGTGGCAGCATACTCCCAAGAGAATAGACCGCTACCGTCTATTCTCCCATATTCTAGTAATGTTCCCTTTTTATTTGATCTCTATATTCTCCTATTTTTTTGTCCACTCCGAGTCTCTACCTGAGGGAACAGACAATATGGCATCGTCTGGTGTTCTGTCGACCCCAGGGTGGGGCTGGGGTGGTAGCTGCATTTCACTGGTGGCAGCGGTGGGATTATTTTTCTTGCTTGACTCTCTCCGAAAAGCTTGGAATAAGGATAACGTACGGACTATGGGCAGATATACTATGTCTCAAAGGGAGAAAGTACAAATTAGGGAATTGCAGAGACCCCAGGAAAGGGGAGACTATCCCCAGGTACAAATGATGGCAGATAGATATCCCATGCAGCTCAGAGGGTTAACTGAGAATAATTTCAGAGTTATAAACTCAAGCCCCTTTAACCCCACTTTTGTCCCTAGGAGGGCGAGGAGTACCACTTTACATATTAAGGATATAGCAATGTTAGAACTGAAGGATTTGAGTCGATTGGAGGGGAATATGTGTAAGAGAACATTCTTTAATCAAGTACGAGCTATTTCCGATGACCCGGAGGAGAGAGTATTTATTGCCCTCTCTAGGATGGATAAGGAATTGAGGTTATTTATAGATTCTCGGCTAGAAGAGAACCCAGAGATGAGGTCTCTAGAAGGGATAGAGGCTATGGTAAACCAAGAGTTCCAGGGTCCGGAGAGTTTGGCCGAGGCTATGAAGAGACTTTACCAGTTACAATATGACCTAGAGGATGACCCTAGGAGATTTGCCCAAGAATTTAAAATTAAATATCAAGCTGTTGTTCGCTCTTTTCCTAGGGGGGAAAAGGCAAACCCCATTACCATATTGAAACATGTTATGATAAAGAACCTTAGCTTGGAAGAAAGGGAAAGATTAAGTATGTTTACCATTGAAGGTTCGGTGAGGATCTGTTTATTTCTGAGGTGGAGCGGATGAGGGCTGACCGGCTATTGATGGTCAATAAGATACAGGCTAGGGAAGGAAAGAAGCCTGTAGATATGGAGCAAAGTCACCCAATAGCAGCTACCCATGCAGATATTGTAAAAATGGTGCAGTACATATGATACAAAATTGCCCTAGGAAACCAATTCCGGTAGCTGTTTTGACTGCCTACAGCTAGGTCACAGGCAAGGAAATTGGAGCTGCCCAGAGCGGACCACCGCTGGTCAGTCCCGATACTATGGACCACCTGGGTATCCATCCGGTTATGGACCTCAGCGTAATGTTTCTCCGCCACTCAGTCCCCGCTCTTTAACACCCCCACCATTTAGCAGACACAACCCCGATCAATGACTAGGTAATAGTAATGTATCTGGGAGCCTCGGAATCCCATCCATGGCAATCATGTCTAGTCACATCTCAGGTGAAGCAGTAAAGGAAGAAGTTAGGTTATCTGCAAAGAATAGCCCAGAAAAGGAGAGGGTAGCAATAAGAGTAAATAGAATAACCGATACTCCGGTTATCTCCATAAGAGTAACTGATGCTAATGTAACTGCTCTGGTAGATACAGGCAGTACAGTTACCCTAATTTCACAGAGAACTCTGCAGGCCATAGGGGTGAAACAAGAACAGATCAGACGATGCACTAAGGTGTTGCAGTCTTACTCGGGTCACCATCTTGAAGTGAAGGGTTCAGTACTTTTGAGGGTGCATGTTTGCCCACAGATAAAGTTTCATCATTTATTTATTATTGTGTCTGATAAATATATGGATGTGGATGTTCTGTTAGGTGCAGATCTGATAGCCAGGGCACCCTTTGTGTGGGATGCCGAGCAGGATAAGATTCAGTGGGGAACGCAGGAGTACCCTTTAGAAAATTACGCTATTGTCAAGCGATTGACCAAAGTTCAGATGATTAAGAGTGAGAGAGAAGAACAGATAAATTATGTCCAGATTAGAAAAACGTTAGAAATTGAACCATACAATGGTACTGACTTGTCAGTGGGAAGTTTGAAACCACAAACCTTATATTTAGTTGAAAGGCCTCGCACATTGAAAGGAGAAAAGAAAGTTTTAAGTGTACCCGCTATGGTGTGTATGTCTGATGATGAAGGTCAAGTGTCCATACCCCTTAGGAATCGGAACCGTAGAAGGTTGAGAATTAAGCCTGGGACAATCATTGCTCACTATATGCCCCTGGATGATAGTCAAGTAGAATATAAATCATTGTTTGATGATGAAGGGTACGGTAAGAGGAAAAACACTGTACGATGGCTTGTATGGAATTATGTTAAGGTTAAGTTATGCCCTACTCATTATGAAGTTTTCAAGGATGAAATTGAGGGACAGGACCGTACGTGTCAAAAGGGTGATATTGTAGACTGTATGATATGTAATCCTAGCGTACAGGTCGCCAGTATAACTCCCCCTACTATTGAAAATGCTATGTTACCTCATAGTGATCAGACACCAGTTGCTCAAACACGAAGGGAGAGATTGGCATCACTGTTACAGGAGTTACGGTTAGATCCACTTAATAACCAGGAGCAAAAGGAACTAAAGGATTTATTGTTGTCGTTTGATGAACTATTCATTTTAGATGATTCCGAGCTAGGAAAAATCAACGTGCCCGATGCTCAGATCCCCATGACGGACAATGACCCTGTCAGGATGCCACTGTATAGACACCCCGAGCAAGCCAAGGAGATAATTAGGGGTATGATAGAGGAGATGCTGAAAAAAAAGGTTATTGAGGATTCCACTGCAACATATTTAGCCCCTATAGTCCTAGTGAGTAAACCAGATGGTAAGAAAAGATTATGCATTGACTATCGAGGTGTGAACAACCACATTAAACAAGACATTCAACCTCTGCCTAGGTTGGATGAGATGGTAGAAAATGTAGCAGGAAAAAAGTTCTACGTGACCCTAGATATGAAAGATGCATATTATCAGGTTCAGCTAGAGGAAAGTTCGAGGGATATTACTACCTTCTCTGATGGAAATAACCTATATAGGTTTAGACGACTACCCTTTGGGTTGTCAGTGGCACCCGCAATTTTCACGAGAGTCATGCAGGAAGTCCTGAGACCTCTAAGCAAGCAGGGATGGATAAGAAACTATTTGGATGATGTAATTTTGTATGCAGATACCTTTGAGGAACTAGTACACAGATTAACTTTAACATTTAGGAGGATGCAAGAGATGGGACTGAAGTTAAACATTTCTAAGTGTCATTTCGCCCAACAATCTATAAAGTTTCTGGGACATGTTGTTTCAGAGGAGGGAATTGAACCTGACCCCAAGAATTTACAAGGCATTAGAGATATGGTGCCACCCACAAATCAGAGACAAGTAAGGCGTTTCATAGGAATGTGTGGGTTTTATCGGAAATTTATCAAAGATTTTGCCAAGATGGCGGCACCCTTGACTCATTTGATGGGTAAAAATGTGAAATTTGTGTGGAGCCAGGAATGTGAAGAAGCTTTTAATGTACTGAAACAAAAATTGATGGACGCTCCTGTATTAGTTACTGCCAATTTGAATAAAGAGTTTGAGTTACACACCGATGCAAGTGATCAACATATTGGTGCGGTATTAATGCAGAAAGGGAATACTCATTTACAGGCTGTAGGATATTTCTCTAAGAAATTAAACCACACAGAGAAACGCTATTCAGTTACAGATAAAGAGGCACTAGCAATTGTACAAGCATGTAGGTTTTTCCATCATTTCCTTTGGGGAAAACCGTTTAAAATTGTAACGGACCATCAGCCTTTGATCCATGTGTTCAAGAAAAAGACCCATAGTCCCAGAATGAGTAGGTATATGCTTGAGATGAGAGATTATAGCTTTCAGATCCTATATAAGAAAGGTATTAGTCATAGAGTACCAGATGCTTTGAGTAGACCCAACTATACAGATTGTAAAATTAATGACTCCTGTCGGGTAAGGGGAATAGATGTATCCAACCTTTCCAGGGAAGAACTGATACGGGAACAGAGGAGAGACCCCCAGTGGAAGGAACTCCTTTCTTATTTTGAGGGAAAATCTATCCCTAAGAAAGTGCCAGGATATAGATCACTAGCATGTTTTGAGATACGAGATGATGTTTTATATATGAGAAGGGAAGAATTTAAGCATCTCACCTATTCTGTTGTTATCCCAAGGTCTATGATTCAGGAAGTTTGTGCCCTGGTGCACAATGATAATCATCTAGGAGAACATAAGACTGTCCGAAAAGCGCAACAAAGTTTTTATTGGCCCGGAATGTGGCGTGACATTGTAAAATATGTAAGATCATGTGCTACTTGCCAGAAATTTAGGGCTACAGGTGCTGTTGTAAGAAAATGGCAGGAACTACCAGTGGTTGAAGAAAAAGGAAAAAGAGTTGCAATAGACCTAATAGATTTACATCAGGGTATGGATGGGTATAGGTATTGTTTGACAGTGATTGATCATTTCTCCAGGTTTCTGAGAGTGTACCCTCTTAGGAATAAAACTACCAAGGCCGTCCTCAAAGAATTCCATAAGGATACCTGTGTGTTCGGGAAGCCAAAAGTTGTAGTAATGGATAACGGAAGCGAGTTTACCAGTGCAGAATTTAAAGACTTTTGTAAGAGAGCAAATATTAAGCAAGCGTTCAGTTTACCTTACCACCCTCAAGGAAATTCTGTATTAGAGAGGACTCATAGAACCTTGAAGTCAGTGCTAGCAAAATTGTGTAATGACCATCCTAACCTATGGCCAAAATACTTGTATCAGACGGTGAAGGCTCTAAATGAGGCCGTCCATACTTCTCTAGGTACGTCGCCTTTTTGTGCTCAATTTGGGTACCACCCGTCCCGAGAAGTTGGGGATTTGAACATCCCAGAAGACGAGCCGAGTTTGTCCATGCACCATGATCAGTGGAAACAGGCTATTAAAGATACCCTCAAGTTGAAAACCAAAGAGTATCTGACCAAGGCCAATATGGGAAGACAAGATCAAATTATAGGTCCAGGGGTATTAGTTTGGATTTCCAATGAGGATCCTAAGTCTGGAACTTCTAGAAAACTGAACTCCAAATGGATTGGCCCATATCGTGTGGAAAGTGTGTTGAGTAAGGGAAAGGGTTATGAATTAGTAAACCCATTTGATGGAACTGTAGTAAAGAGGGGTTCAGAAAAGGTTAAACTGTATAAGGGAAGGGCAGAGATTGTAGTGGAACTTGATGAAAGTTTGGGTCAGGAAGAACAGGAAGAAAGGTTACCACCTAGAACTATAAGACCACCTGTGAGACTGGGATGGGATTGAGTAACCAACTCGTAGCTGACTATGTACAGAGGAGAGGGGAAATGGAATTGTTTGGTTGTGTGAGGAATCGTTTTCTTGTTAACTTTGTGTGTTCTGAAGATAATTTAGTGTTAAGTTAAAATTGTGGAAGTGCTTGGAAGGTTGTGCTTAATAGGTAATTCATTTTCATTTTTCTCGAATACTGCCATACAGGAAGGTGTACCCTAATTTATGATGTTACTATAATGGTGTCTGTTGCCAAAGGGATGTTAGTTGTGTATCGACGCCTCCTCGGAGGAGTGTTATTTCCTGCTTAAGTGCCTCTGTCGAGAAATCAGGGTGAGTTGTTTCTCTGCTACCTGAAGGCCTCCACCTCAGTACTTTGTTGCTCGAGTTCTCTATAGGGCAAAAGGAGGAGTTGTGGAAGGAACACTTTCCCATGATAGACGTTACTTATGTGGGAGCGTTTAAAATAACTGTCTGTCAGCTGTAGTCCGTATAGCAATGAGGATATCTGAGATGTCTAATAATGAACCAGAAATAAAGGAGGGTGTATGTATTCTGTTCTGCATACCACTAGTGTTAAAGCAGTTAACGAGGTTGTCATTTCTGAAGCTTTCACCAAGAAATTTATTTTCCCGGACCGGGGAGGCGTGTAATAAAGTAACCCCTTCCCTGATTAAATGGGTCACATGTGGTGTATAAATTTTTAGTGATGAGCTTCAGAAAATTTTCATTATTATTATTATTAATATTGTGATTATTACTATTTATGTAGATGATGCTATAAAACAATTCCACTCCATTCCCACCCTCGCATTCTGTTGCTCTGTTATTGTATGTTCCAATATGTTTTCTCTAGAATGTTTGTTAATCTGTAATATAGCGTATAACATTAATTTTCTTTGTGTCTGATTATTTTTCTAGTATTAGTATTCATTGTAATAATTATTGTGAGTAGAAATAAGGTTTATAGAGGCAAGTTGACCATCTTGTGTAGAAATTTTTAAAGAGTTTGTGTACATGAGAGGGAGTGCGATTCAAAACAAGGGAGGGAACACATGGAAGAGTTCCCATGACCACTCTCACACCTTTGTCAGCTTAAGAAGCCTTTTTCAACTTCTCATATTGATTATACTGCTGCTAACAAGTGAGTTCATAATCTGTATTGAGAGAGATAAGTAGAGAAGATCAAATATTGTTACAATGCAGTCTTTTTGTGTTATAGCCATTGGAGGAACAAACCTCCAGCCGGCATATCTTGTATCACTCTAAGAAAAGGCCTATTAACTGGGTATACCTTGTAACTTGCCTTATTATGATAATTAAATGATGCCTGTATAGTGTATGATTATAGTAAATTGTAAGAATAGTGATAATTTAAGGTGCAATGACTGTTACTTTTGACTCATGTGACCTACCCTAATACTTCTTATTTCTAACCTATAACTTTCCTAACCTCTCTTTTATGCTAATACTCTTTTACTAAATATCTACTACTTATGTTTAACTATGTTTATTCTCTGTAAGTTGCCTGTCACATGTAACTGAACTTAACCTAGCTTATATATGTTTTTACTATTTTTGTACCACTATTTTATTTTCCTCTGTCTTATTCATACTAGCCTATGTTTCATGTTTATTCTGTGTATAACATATATGTTCATTCTTTTTTTTGTGTATTATAATTGTGTTAAGTTATACTGTTTGTTTACTGTATTTCAGCTGTCTCATTTTTATGTAAAATCTTGAATTGTTTTTGATATGCCATTTTTTAGTGTTTTCAAAATTTGTTAATTATATTCCATTCTTATATTTTTTTCCAAGATCTTGTTTTGTTTGTAGAAGTTCTTGTTTGTGTATTTTGTGACTAAACCTGAAAATGATTTTTAGGTCTTAGCAGCAACCAGGCACCCCCCAAAGATATGCCTCCAAAGTAGGAGAGATCCACCAGAGACACTGATGAGAGGAGATTGCTAGAGACCCTCTGAACACTATAGCCCTGGAGGATCAGACCAGACTTGAAATCTGGGATTTGGAAGGTCTCAGGATTATCCCAAAGCAGGAATGTATCAAGACTATTTAAACCTCAGTATGGAAAGTAATGGAGTCCCTTGGGAACTATGTGGGGAGGTGGTTTTGACAGCAGTAAGCCAGTCCTGCTAATAAGAATTGAGTATTTGTTGATAGAATTGTTTGGTGTGTCAATACTTTCAGATACCCTTGTAATGTGATTATTAAATTGTAAGTGGTTATAGCTGGGTATGTTTTACTTCCTCCTTTGAGCCATGTATACAAGGTCCATGTGTTAGAGATTAAATTAAATTACCTATTGATGTTATCATTTTTCTGTGGAGAGTCAAGCCCCTGATAAGGTGCCTACTGCTCGTGTTTTCAGGCCATGCTACCCTAAGAGCCAGTACTTATCAGGACCCCTATCTTGTTTTAACTATCCTGTATTATTTCTCACTGGGTTTTCTCCTGCTCTAACCCAAACTTATTGGTTTTCTCCCTTCTCCTATGACTATCGTTTCTTTTATCCCTTCCACTATTAAAAGAGCAGGTGGTGGCAGCATACTCCCAAGAGAATAGACCGCTACCGTCTATTCTCCCATATTCTAGTAATGTTCCCTTTTTATTTGATCTCTATATTCTCCTATTTTTTTGTCCACTCCGAGTGTCTACCTGAGGGAACAGACAATATGGCATCGTCTGGTGTTCTGTCGACCCCAGGGTGGGGCTGGGGTGGTAGCTGCATTTCAGTGAGAGGATATGAATCACTACCCCGACCAACCATGTTAAATAACGCCCGGTCTCGTGGGCGTAAGAGAGTTCAAGGGATCAATCTTCTCTTGACTCATCGGGACAACCACCAACATCATCGTCTTGCCGGAAGAATAATCTACCGAGCAGGACCACGAGATCCGTCGAAGAATAGCGACAAGAATGTTGTTTCTTCCCCACTGTAAGTACTCTTATTGTCTTAGCAACCGTCTGGCCAGTAGGTATGTTGGGATAATGTGGGTTTACGGTGGGAATGATAATGACGGGATCTTCAAGTGAACAGCAATGGCACGGATAAAGGGTGAGTGATATTAAGTTGTACTCTTTCCTCCTTCTCCCCAATCAGTCAGACATTAACCCATACAGTCCACAAAATTTAACAATACCGTAACCATTGGTGTTACTCATTCTTAATAAACTGGTCAAGGATAGATGTGGATTTAGAGTGAGAATATCGAAGGGCTCCCTTAAATGTGACCAGATGTGGGGCAAGTTTTCTCACACGCCTCAACAGGGGTAACCGCGGTAAAATTATACTAGTCGGTCCACTCCCCGGGAGATTATTTTGTTGTAAGTGGCGGTGAAGCCCAGACAGGTAATCTCTTAATTCCCCACAAGAGGCATGGAAGCAGAAGTGTGCTTGGGATGAAACCCTACCTGAGGAATTCGTTAACAGGTGGGAAGAATTAATTGGTGATTATGAGAAAATTCCAATGTTGTAGTTCCCACTGTGTGTAACACGCCCTGGAGTCGAAAATACACTCCACATTTTTTTGCGATGCTTCTAAATTAGCGTATGGAGCAGTCGCTTATCTTCAATATAATAAAGACATTTCTCTTGTCATGTCTAGAGCTAAAGTGGCTCCAATTAAATTACGTACCTTACCTCAGTTGGAATTAACCGCCATTTATGTTGGTGTCAAATTAGCTGATTATATACGAAGTAAATTGCCGGAGATAAATATTAGCGACACCATAATTTGGTCTGATAATGAGGTATCTTTGCAGTGGATCCGCAACGGAAACAGCAAGATTATAATCGTGCAAAATAGAGTCGCAGAAATTAACCAGATGCAAGAGAAATATGACGGTTTGGGCCAACATAAGTTAACTTTTAACCATATTTCCGGGGCAGATAACCCAGCTGATCTCGTGTCTCGTGGGTTGACTTATGTAAAATTTGTGAAGACTTTATCGTGGTTTAAGGGACCCAGTTGGTTGGTGGATAAAATTAATTGGCCTGTTCAAAAGGCGCATTATGCTCCGGTGGAAATTACTGTGAACACGGCTCCAGTCCTCGGTCCCTCCTTAGCCATTGATATAAATAGATACTCATCCTTCCAAAAATTGATTAATGTCACGAAGTTGGTGTTTAACTTCATAAACAATATGAATATCCCGTATGATTTTCCTCATCCCCTGAAATACTGGGTACAGAGAGTACAAGGAGAAATCTATGGAGAGGAGATTAAATTACTAAGGAATGGAAAAATTGGGAAAGGTTCAATAATAGAGAAATTGGGGCTGTACTTGGTGGATGACGTAATCAGGTGCAGAGGTAGATTGCAAAATGCTGAATTGGGTGATTATGCTAAACACCCTATCTTGCTGCCCATGACTCATCATCTGACAACTTTAATTGTATTAAATGCCCATAAAAATGTGATGCATGGTGGAGTACAAGATACCTTAAATTGCATTAGGGAAACTTTCTGGATTCCTCAGGGGCGACAGAGTGTGAAGCGGGTCATCAAAACATGTGTAGTGTGTCGTCGTGAAGATGCCATAACCTATATGTACCCAGGACCTCCACCATTGCCCAAGGAACGAGTGCAGTTAATAAAGCCATTTGATGTAACCGGTGTGGATTACAGTGGCCCAATCATTTTAACGAGTACTGCAGATGGTGTTCCTTTAAAAGTGTATATGTGTTTATTCACTTGTACCGTTACAAGGGCAGTACACTTAGAAGTGGCACAGGATTTGTCTGCAGAACAGTTCAAACAGCTGTTTCGTAAATTTGCAGCTAGGAGATCCTGTCCGAGACTAATGATTTCTGATAATGCCACTAACTTTGTAGCGGGAGCACAACATTTGAAGGAATTAAATGAGAGTAATGATGTACAGTCTCTGTTAAATCAGTGAGGGTGTGGCTGGAAGTTTATAGCTCCCAGGGCCCCCTGGCAAGGGGGATTGTATGAAAGACTGATAGGTACAGTGAAGAGGTGTCTGCGTAAAGTACTACACTGGAAACGAATTAACTTGGAGGAATTCCGGGCAGTATTAGTGGAGGCAGAGACTCTGATAAATAATCGTCATCTCTCGCACATAATTGATACTCCCGACGAAGAAGTACTGACTCCTTCTCACTTGATATGTGGACGGAAACTAGAAGCTGCACCTATCTATAGAGATGAGGATTATAATAAGATTATAGAGATGAGGATAATAATGTGACAGTGTTAAGTGATAAATTTAAGATGTTGAATAAAGTAGTTATTCATTGGTCTACTGTGTGGCGCAAAGAGTATCTTCTTACACTACGTGAACACTTTTATGGTGCGTCAGATTAGATTTTGCCACCGAAGTGGCTAGTTTATTGTGCACCCCATATCCATCCTGTGGACGGTAGCGCAAGAGCATATGGATACACAAAAGGCCTAGGCACTAGGCCCCAAAGGTGTTTACAATTGTACATTTGGATTTATATCTACATATCAATTATCTGTTACAAGCAAATTTAGGAAATTTGCTTAGTACAATTGGTATCATATTTCATGAATAAGATATCTTGACATGTCACATAGGTTATTATACTGTCTATCTCTATATTCCTCAATAAGTGCACAATCAAGCACATAGTGTTCAAGACAGTGACCATATGCCTGATCACATAATTTGCATTTAGTTTGATCATTATCTGTGTCTCCCAAACTGCCAGAAGTACCTGTAGCCAAGCCTAAGCCTGGCCACTACAACATCAGTCAGTCTGTTCACATTGCAAGTTGCTCCACAAACATGCCCATCTATGCTTGCATTATCATGAGCACAGATAGGCACGTTCATGGAAATTAATTTGGATTTATATCTACAGTTCACTTATCTGTTACAAGCAAATTTTGAAAATTTGCTTAGTATAACTGGTATCCTATCTTCACTAATAAGATATCTTGACATGTCACATAGGTTATTATACTGTCTATCTCTATATTCCTCAATAAGTGGACAATTCAGCACATAGTGTTCAAGACAGTGACCATATGCCTGATCACATAATTTGCATTTAGTTTGATCATCATCTGTGTATCTCCCAAACTGCCAGAAGTACTTGTAGCCAAGCCTAACCCTGGCCACTACAACATCAGTCAGTCTGTTCACATTGCAAGTTTCTCCATAAACATACTTATCTACATTCATGTTATCATAGTGGGTTATAGATCTACTCAGGCTTCTAACTGCATTCCTATAGCAATCATTTTCATTATTTATTTCTCTCCTAATATTATTCCTAATGCTAGACACAGATATACCAAAGTTATATTCTACATTCTCCTTCTGGGTGCTCTTCTTGGCTAACATATCAACTTTATCATGAAGGAGTAATCCAATGTGTGATGGAATCCAAAGCAATTGTACATTAATTCCTTTGTCCCGGATTTTTGAGTATCAATACCTGGCTTCTCCAATGAGCATGCTGTTAGAGTCATTATATGAGTCAAGAGCCTTCAATGATGACATAGAATCAGTAATGATGATAGAGTCAAGCTCAGTGTCATAAGTTAGCTTTAGTTCCATTAGGATTGCAGTTAGTTTGATATCTTTATTATGCACCCCATACCCATCCTGTGGGCGGTAGTCAAAAGATTACAGAGGTACATCATGGGTCCAAGGACTGGACCTCAAAGTTTGATAGCTGAGCAAGTTACAAAGGTAATGAACTCAGATGGTCACAATCATGACAAGTTACAAAGGTATTTGCAGATTACAAAGGTATATATAGGGTCCAGAGACTGGGCCCCAAAGTTTTGATAGCTGAACAAGGTACAATGGTAATGAATTCACTAGTTACAAGGTAATGAATTATGTAAGTAAATTTACTTACGTCTGTACATGGTTGCAATCATGAACAAATTATAAATCAATGAGCAATCTATTAGTCTACACCCAGCCACAACTGCAATGAGTTATTGGTGCAAATATTAATTGTTGGGTCACACACGCACACATATACATATACACATATATACATATACACGCTCCGATGGCATGGTGGCTAGCGCTCTTGCTTCACGCACGGAGGGCCCGGGTTCAATTCCCGGCGGGGCCAAAACATTTCGAAGTGTTTCGTTACACACACACACATACATACAACAGGCCTAGTGTCTAATCGACATGTGCCTAGGACAAAATGGTAACTAACACACACACACAGAGCAGAGACCCAGTAGCGGACAGTGCAGAGGCGGGGCCAGGAGCTGAGTCTCGACCCCTGCAACCACAATTAGGTGAGTACACACACATACACACATACAGGGGATAGACTCAGAAGTGTCTCTATTCGCGGATGATGTGAAAATAATGAGGAGAATCACATCGGAAGAGGACCAGGCAGGGCTGCAAACAGACCTGGAAAAGCTCGACATCTGGTCTAGCAATTGGCTTCTCGAATTCAATCCCTCCAAATGCAAAGTCATGAGGATCGGAGAAGGGCAAAGAAGACCGCTGACAGAGTATAAGCTAGGCGGACAAAGGCTACAAACCTCGGCAAAGGAGAAAGACCTTGGAGTGAGTATAACGCCAAGCACGTCTCCGGAGGCACACATCAACCAGATAACTGCGGCAGCATATGGGCGACTGGCAAACCTAAGATTAGCGTTCCGTTACCTTAACAAGGAATCGTTCAAGACACTGTATACCGTGTACGTCAGGCCCATACTAGAATATGCAACACCAGTCTGGAACCCACACCTGGTCAAGCACGTAAAGAAACTAGAGAAAGTGCAAAGGTTTGCGACAAGGTTAGTTCCACAACTCAGGGTCTGTCTTATGAAGAAAGATTGAGGGAAATAGGACTAACAACACTGGAGGAAAGAAGGGTCAGAGGAGACATGATAATGACATACAAAATACTGCGGGGAATTGACAAGGTAGACAGTGACAGGATGTTTCAGAGAGGGAACACAGAAACAAGGGGACACAACTGGAAGCTGAAGACTCAGATGAGTCAAAGGGATGTCAGGAAGCATTTCTTCAGCCACAGAGTAGTCAGGAAGTGGAATAGTCTAGAGAAAGATATAGTGGAAGCAGGAACCATACATAGTTTTAAGACAAGGTATGATAAAGCTCATGGAGCAGGGAGAGCAGTGACCCAGTAGCAGACAGCGAAGAGGCGGGGCCAGGAGCTGAGTCTCAACTCCTGCAACCACAATTAGGTGAGTACAATTAGGTGAGTACATGTATATACATACACACATACACATACACATACGCACAGAAACAAGGGGACACAACTGGAAGCTGAAGACTCAGATGAGTCAGAGGGATGTTAGGAAGCAATTCTTCAGCCATAGAGTAGTTAGGAAGTGGAATAGTTTAGCGAACGATATAGTGGAGGCGGGAACCACACATAGTTTTAAGACAAGGTATGATAGAGCTCACGGAGCAGGGAGAGCAGAGACCCAGTAGCGGACAGTGCAGAGGCGGGGCCAGGAGCTGAGTCTCGACCTCTGCAACCACAATTAGGTGAGTACAATTAGGTGAGTACATATATACATACACACACACATACACACACACACGTGGCAATGCTTTATTTACAGGGAGCAAAGTCAGGGTATTTTTCCAGAATGGTCTGTAATATACCACTGTGGATAAAATACTTTGACATATCTTGAACATTTCTGAGTGAGTTGTCTCTGAATTCATTAATTTTATCGCACTCCAGTACATAATGACGCAGGGTGTGACAATAATCCAACTGGCAAAGTTTACATTTTGTTTAGTCTACATCTGGTGGTGGTGATTTAACCTGCCAAAGATACTTGTAACCCAGCCGGAGGCGGGCGGTAGTGACATCCAAGAGTCTGGATTGCAAACAATTCAGTTTGCAGTGTAGACGCCCAGTTGTTAATTCTTATCTACCTGGAGTCTACCTTGAGAGAATTCCAGGGGTTAACGCCCCCGCGGCCCGGTCTGTGACCAGGCCCCCTGTTGGACCAGAGCCTGATCAACCAGGCTGTTACTGCTGGCCGCACGCAGTCCAACGTACGAACCACAGCCTGGCTGGTCAGGTACCGACTTTAGGTGCCTGTCCAGTGCATGCTTGAAGACAGCCAGAGGTTTGTTGGTAATCCCCCTGATGTATGCTGGGAGGCAGTTGAACAATCTTGGGCCCCTGACACTTATTGTGTTGTGCCTCAACGTGCTAGTGGCACCCCTGCTCTTCATTGGGGGGATGTTACATCGCCTGCCGAGTCTTTTGCTTTCGTAGGAGTGATTTTTGTGTGAAAGTTTGGTACTAAGCCCTCGAGAATTTTCCATGTGTATATAATAATGTATCTCTCCCGCCTGCGTTCTAGAGAGTACAGGTTTAGGAACTTCAAGCGTTCCCAGTAGTTGAGGTGGTTTATCGCACTTATGCATGCGGTGAAGGTTCTCTGCACATTTTCAAGGTCAGCAATTTCACCTGCCTTGAAAGGTGCAGTTAGTGTGCAGCAATATTCCAGCCTAGATAGAACAAGCGATCTGTAAAGTGTCAACATGGGCTTGGCATCCCTGGTTTTGAAGGTTCTCATTATCCATCCTGTCATTTTTCGAGCAGATGCAATTGCTACTTTGTTATGGTCCTTGAAGGTGAGATCCTCTGACATGATCACTCCCAGGTCTTTGACATTAGTTTTTCGCTCTATTGTGTGGTTGGAATTAGTTTTGTACTCCGATGAGATTTTAATTTCTTCACGTTTTCCGTATCTGAGTAATTGAAATTTCTCATCATTGAACTTCATATTGTTTTCTGTGTATATAACATCTGCATTCTGTTTATCTTCTAGAGCATCCAGGACCTTGTCGTAGTGGTCCAGTAGTTGGGACAGACAGGAGCGGCCTGCTCTAAACCCATGCTGTCCTGGGTTGTGCAATTGATGGGTATCAAGATGGGTGGCGATCTTGCTTCTTAGAACCCTTTCAAAGATTTTTTATGATATGGGACGTTAGCGCAATTGGTCTGTAGTTCTTTGCTATTGCTTTACTGCCCCCTTTGTGGAACGGGGCTATGTCTGTTGTTTTTAGTAGCTGCGGGACGATCCCAGTGTCCATGCTCCCTCTCCATAGGATGTTAAAAGCATGTGATAGGGGCTTCTTGCAGTTCTTGATGAACACGGAGTTCCATGAGTCTGGGCCTGGAGCGGAGTGCATGGGCATGTCATTTATTGCCTTTTCGAAGTCATTTGGCATCGTGGTGATGTCAGAAAGGTATGCATCTGTCAAGTTCTGCGGCACTCTCATAAAAATTTCATTTAGGTTTTCGATTTTCAGTCTGGTTAGTGGCTCGCTAAAAACTGAGTCATACTGGGATTTAAGTAACTCACTCATTTCCTTGCTGTCATCTGTGTAGGACCCATCCCGTTTAAGTAGGGGCCCAATACTGGTTGTTGTTCTCGACTTTGATTTTGCATAGGAAAAGAAATACTTAGGGTTTCTTTCAATTTCATTTATGGCTTTTAGTTCTTCCCATGTCTCTTGACTCCTGTAAGATTCCTTTAGTTTTAATTCGATGTTTGCTATTTCTCTGACTAGTGTCTCCCTACGTATTTCAGAGATATTGGCCTCCTGTAGCCGCTCCGTTATTCTTTGCCTTCGCCTGTATAGGGAGCGCCTCTCTCTTTCCAGTTTGCATCTTCTCCTCCTTTTCCTTAAGGGAATTTGCCTTGAGCAAACCTCAAGTTCCACAGAGTTAATTTGTTCTAGACATAGGTTGGGATCCGTGATGCTTAGGCAATCTTCCCAGTTTATATCATTTAGGACTTGGTTTACTTGGTCCCACCTTATGTTTTTGTTATTGAAGTTGAATTTGGAGAAAGCTCCCTCGCGGCTGATCACATTTTGTTGATCTGGGGCTCCCCGCATGCATGTCTGGACCTCTATTATGCTGTGATCTGAGTATATTGTTTTTGATATGATGACATTTCGTATCAGATCATCATTGTTGGTCAAGATGAGGTCCAGCGTATTCTCTAATCTTGTGGGCTCTACTATTTGCTGGTTTAAGGTGAACTTGTTGCAGAGATTTAAAAGTTCATGCATGTGTGAATTTTCATCTGAGCTGCCTCCTGGTGTTATCTCTGCTACCACATTGTTTGCAATGTTCCTCCATTTTAGGTGCCTGAGGTTGAAATCCCCCAGTAGCAAGATGTTGGGGGCAGGAGCTGAAAGATTTTCCAGCCAGTGGTCAATTTTCAGAAGCTGTTCCTGGAATTGTTGGGACGTTGCATCCGGGGGCTTGTAGACAACCACGATGACCAGGTTTTGATTCTCGACCTTTATTGCTAATACTTCAACTACATCATTTGAGGCATTTAGTAGTTCTGAACATATAAGTGATTCTGTGATATACAGGCCAACCCCTCCTTTTTGCCTGTTCACTCTGTCACACCTGTATAGGTTGTAGCCCGGGATCCATATTTCATTGTCCAAGTGATCTCTTATGTGGGTCTCTGTGAAAGCCGCAAACATAGCATTTGACTCAGTAAGCAGTCCACGAATGTAAGGTACCTTGTTGTTTGTTGCTGGCTTTAAATCCTGTATATTAGCAAAGATGAATGTAGTTGGATTGGTGGTATTGGTTGTATGGGCGGGGTCTTCTTTTCCTGGCTCTAATATCTGTTGTAATGGAGTGGAGGCCACTGACTGTGATTCCACTCCAGAAATGATTGCAGTTGGTGTACAATTTCTGTCATTTCCTGCCAGCTTTTTTACCTTCCTGGCACTAAAAAACCTCTCTCTCCGAAGTGGCTGTGGCTACCCAGATTTTGCCATGGTCTGGATGTTCTGTGTCGCCTCGTACCCTTTAGGTGGTATGCCTGGCAATATAAGTTATAGCACTGTCTTTCCTGTATTGATGTGTGGCACATTTCAGGGTGGAAAAACTTACAGGACGGGAGGTTGCATTTTCCTGTTTTCATATGGGCACGGCATTTTCTGGGGTGATCATAATTGCATATCCCATCTGATTTCCCAGATTTTCCATGCCTGCAGATACCAAGTGCATAATATTCACATAGGCCTGGTTTCCGTTTGCCCTGGTTTTTTGTGGCTGTGTTCCCCATTGGTGGGTGTGTTCCTGTCTCATGTCTGTCTTCGTTACTAGTGCTAACAATGGAGCCTTCAACTGTTTCCGGTAATTTATCTTCAGTATTTCCCTGGGCATCCCCTTGTTTACTATCTACCGTGTTATTGCTAGTTTGTAACACTGTTTTGTGTGTGTCCTTATCTACACCTGTTTCCCCATCATTTATTTCACTAGAGCTACTGTTCCTCTTCAGGTCACCATCATTTATTTCTCCATTCTTAAATTTACTGGCTACCATTTCCCAACTGTTATAGAAAGCTGTCATGTTTTTTATGAAGTCCGATTTGGTGTTGTCATCTTTTAATATCGATGTGATTTTATTCCACAGTTCGGTCTCATTTGGACATACCCAAAAACACTTCCCTTGTTTAATATCTCGGGTAGTAGAGTCTTGAATGTCTACACAAGGGGCGTAGCAGCATTTACCACAAAAGTTGCATGTAATCCATGCAGAGGAACGTTTGCTTGTTAGTTTGCATACTACCCAGGGTTTCATGATTGATTTTGTTGGTTGCTTTACTGTATATTCTACTAATAGCTTCCCTGAAGTGGTGATCCGTCTATTTGTATCGTATCTATTTTATTTGCATGTGTAAGTGTTTGGACAATCTTACCTCATAAAAGTTATTGTTATTGTTATTGTTTGGGAGTTTGATAAGGTCCCCTAAAACTCCGTCCGCTTATTGAATCCGGACAAGGATACCAGTTTTGAATCCAGTCAATGGTTCCCTTATTTCTTGGATCTAACGAGATCCAGTGTCACTTATTTAATGAATCCTGTAGGGGTTGTTTGGGTTATGCGAGACAGACCACTGGAAGATGATTAAACAGAGTAATAATGATCGGTATGGTACAAAAGTATAACTTGCGTGTTGGAGATAAAAACCGGTCCTTCTGGCAGCTCCTACTGTACGGCGGCCGTACCTCTGGCACCCTGGTTTACCTCTGGCACCCTGTTTACTTCTGGCACCCTTGTAAACCTCACCCCGCTTTAACACCTGGGTTTCCGTGCACTTATGGTTCACTCTACTGGGTTTAGTTTTTGTTTTTTTCTACACCACAACACTGCTGTTTTTTCTATGATGACTGGAAGATATACGGACTTATGTTGGTGAAATCGTTCACTGACAACTCACAACTCGACACTGTTTATCGTATTTTTCAGCAGGACAAATTTCGTATTTCCTCAGGATTGTGCACCTTTTCGTATTTCATAGATTTTTATAACAATGTAATCACTATATTTTGGTCAGGTATACTAACAGTTTAAAATTATCAATACATGGACTTGCGTGGTAAGGACCCGGCGGCCGCTGGCAACTGATTTCAAACACGAAACTCGTTAGGCCTACACTTCCGCCTTTGTTTTCACTTTAACATCTATTAACTTATCTGTATACTACGGCACCACTGATATATTTACTATACAGATCTATCTTCATCCTATTTTCAGGGAGACTTTCCTTCCTCTGACAAATAAACGTTCTGTTTTGTTATTTCACACGGCACTTAAGTTCCCCTCTGGTTTTATGGCACTATGTTCTGGCACACTAATTCCCTTGTTTTTGACTCTGTATAACTGTTTTCTGCCTGGTTTGTTGCGAGCACTGGAGGGATGCCTAGTTCAAAAAAATAATTATTGTTCTTAACTAGGGAGGTGGCAACCAGAGCAGATGCAGCCCTGCCAGAAGACTCCTGTTTAGATCCATCAGTGTATATAACTTGAGATAACTTATTAGTACCAGCTAGGCGAGAAATTTCTTCTTGAGCAGTTTCTTTAACAAGTGATTTAAGGAAGGCGTCAGAAGCGGCGAATAGACAAAATATTCAACCAGGTGACATTGTGTTAATTGATACTGAACAACCAAGAACGTTGTGGCCTCTGGGCAAGGTAGTAACATTGTACCCAGACGCTCAGAGTGTTGTCAGGAATGTCAAAGTGTTGTGTCGCGGCCATGAGAGTTTACGTACCATTAATAAGTTAATCCCCTAAGGGAAAGTGACACGAGTGATGTTGAAGACGATACAGACCAGGGGATACCAGAGTCAGGAAGTGTGTTTCGGCTGACCAGGAAGACAGCTGTTCAGTCCAGGGCGGGCTGGAAATTACTTTTGCAAGATGATGCAATTTGAATCGTCTAACAACGAACTCTGCCCGGCCGCAGTGTGGAAAATATTGGTATTTTCCGAAAGTTGTAATTGATAAACTTTCCAATATGAACAGATATCTTTAATGTACTGCTGGTAGCTTAACGTTTATGTGGGTATGAATACAGAATCATCGTACTAGCGGGGCAGGATGCGGTTCAAGGAGGCTGGGCAGAGAGAGAGAGAGAGGGGAGGCAGTCAAAGGAAAAACAACCTACCCACCAGATATCAGGTGATGGCTTCGGGAATTTGGCGATTGCAACAGCCAGACCGGACTTAATTACTTCACTTCATAATATGGAGTGATATCAAAGTGTGTGATGTGTATAAAGTGGGACAATCGGTCCGGGAAGCCCAGTAATAGGGTAGTAATTGGTGAAATATAGTGAATGTTGTCTACGAGGGGCGCCGGTGTAAGCCAAATTTGAACTCCAGTGACACGACCATATGACGGGATACAGTCTTAAACCCTGATTCCGGGTGGTTTTCGTATTAGAAGAGACTGAAATATGCTCGATGAATATTGTGAAATATTGAATATAGTGAAGCAGAGTTGTAAATAATTGAGAGTGAGTGTACCGGTGTGTCTGGCGTTGGGACGCTATGCCCAGACCGCCATCTTGAATATAGAGAGGATGAACTAACATTATCTTAGCTCATCGACTCGGAATACAAGTAGCGAGACGGTGAATGTGTATAAACTAGTGGGGTATTAAGCCAGGATATACATAGTATGTAAAGTTATACGTATAAACTGTAATAAGGTCGGAATAGTGAGAGGATATGAATCGCTACCCCGACCAACCACATGTTAAATAACGCCCGGTCTTGCTGGGCCTGTTGTGTGTGCGTGTGTGTATATATGTGTGTGTATGTGTATGTGTGTGTGTGTGTATGTGTGTATGTGTATATGTAAGTGTGTATGTATATGTGTGTGTGTGACCCAACAATAAAATTTGCAACAAGAACTCATTACAGTTGTGACCGGGTGTAGACTAGTGAAGTGTTCATTGCGTTATAATTTCTTCATGATTGTAACTATGTATAAACGTAAGTAAGTAAATTTACTTACATGTTTCATTACCTTTGTAACTTGTGAGTTCATTTCCTTTATAGCTTGTTAGTTCATTACCATTGTAACTTGCTCAGCTATCAAAACTTTGGGGTCCAGTCCCTGGACCCATTATGTACCTCTGTAATCTTTTGACTACCGCCCACAGGATGGGTATGGGGTGCATAATAAAGATATCAAACAGAACTCGTGGGCGTATTGAAGTCAAGGAAATGTATCTTCCTTGACTCGACGAGACAACCCACATCAAGATCTTGACGGACGAATTATATCGAACGTACAAGACCACAAGATCTGTCGAAGCCCATCGACAAGGATGCAGCCACCCCACCGTAAGTATAAATTGTATCCTCATACTAGCTGGCCAGTAGGTATGTTGATATATTAAGTGTCTACGGTGGGAATAATGGTCTCCAGTGAACACCAAAGACGCAGATAAGGGGTGAGTGAACATTAATTACCTGTACTCTCTCCTCTTGCTCCTCAATCAGTCCCATATCATATTTCTAAACCATACAGTCCACTAAAATTTAATCATACCATACTTCTTATTATAATCCTCTGCAAATTTATTTACACTGGTCCAGAGTGAAGTGGGGTAAGTGTGAAGATATCGAAGGATCCCCTCGGGTGTGACCAGGAGTGGGAGAAATTTCTCACACACCTTGCGGGAGTGACTGCGGTAAAATTATACTAGTCGGTCATCTCCCAGGGAGATTGTTTGTTGCAAGTGGCGGTGTCCCAGATAGACAATCTCTCATAATTCCCCACAATTACCTTTGTAACTTGTCATGAGTGTGACCAGATCTAGTTCATTACCTTTGTAACTTGTCTTGATTGTGACCAGATCTAGTTCATTACCTTTGTAACTTGTCATGATTGTGACCAGATCTAGTTCATTACCTTTGTAACTCTTCATGATTGTGACCAGATCTAGTTCATTACCTTTGTAACTTGTCATGATTGTAGCCAGATCTAGTTCATTACTGTAGAAACTTGTTTGGATTGGCCTCTTGTAAGTTGCACTCTGGGCAAGCACTGTTGACACCGACACTCTGAGACACTTCTCTCAGACTTACAAGTGGCTATGGTACAAATTTCTAGCTGATTGCAGTAAGGGGAACCCCACACTGCCTACACAATACTAGAAGGGAGATTACTTACTTGGAAAAAAAGGGGTGGCTATGTGTCCTGGTCTTCCTTATATATAACCCCTCCTAACACCATGTGCAGTGGAGAAACTTTGTCTGCAAAAGATGGTGTAATTAGTGTCCTGTCTGCACCTCAGAGTTCCCTGGTTCCTTGGGAAGCCCTTGAGCAATATACAGTAAGTAACACTAGCTTCCAGACTTGAACTTAAGAGATGACGCTGGTACATACCAACACATAGTTGTCCGTCCGCCTAAGACCCACAGATAACTCACTAACGTTTCCCCCAGAAAACTGGCCAGATACTGAGAGAAAGAAAGCCTAGTCTTACTGTGACAGGGTCTGGATGGAGGCAGATGTCCACGGTACTTCGGGATCTCCTCCGTGGCCCCAGGACAGATGTTGGGTCACGTGGGGTGTGCTGTCTAATCTCAGCACGTCTTGTTCGTGTGGAGTCTGGTCTGGTAAGAACGTAGGTCACAATTTCTGACCACCACACTGCCTAGATTCGTGTGGGCTGCCAGTTGTCTCTAGCTAACATAACCTAATGCTTGCCTATTCAGGCCTATAACTACCTATATTAGGGTGCTAGAGCTACAGTATTAAAGCCTAACGTTGCCTTAATAATCTTACTATTAGTTTCTATCTGTACAAACTTGCCTAGGTGTTCCTAGGTGGATAAATCTATCAATTAAAATATACACAATAGTCACCTTCAAAAGCTGGAGTGTGTAGTTGTTTTGGTTGGGAGTGTGGGTTTATAAACTCCGAGGGCCGATCCACGGTGTGTAAGGCTCCTAACGGCTCCCTTACCCTGTGGAACTTTTAGTGACTAAAAAAGTTTCCACAATTACCTTTGTAACTTGTCATGATTGTAACCAGATCTAGTTCATTATCTTTGTATCTTGTCATGATTGTGACCAGATCTAGTTCATTACCTTTGTAACTTGTCATGATTGTGACCAGATCTAGTTCATTACCTTTGTAACTTGTCATGATTGTGACCAGATCTAGTTCATTACCTTTGTATCTTGTCATGATTGTGACCAGATCTAGTTCATTACCTTTGTAACTTGTCATGATTGTGACCAGATCTAGTTCATTACCTTTGTAACTTGTCATGAGTGCAACCAGATCTAGTTCATTACCTTTGTAACTTGTCATGAGTGCGACCAGCTCTACCTGGAGTTTGTGGAAAATATTGGTATTTTCCGAAAGTTATATTCGATAAACTTTCCAATATGAATAGATATCATTAATGTGCTGCTATTGGCTTCACATTTTTCTGATTATAAAAATAAGAACCAAGAGATAGTCACGCATGCGCGAAGTCAGAGAGGAGATGCGGATTCAAGTGATGAGCGGGCTGTCCCGTGGGTATACCCAAAGCTTGGGTATCTTTGCCGAAATGGCGTCCGGAATTTGGCGTTTCCGGCAACCAAGCAGTGATTAACAAGGGCACTTCATAATAGGAAGTGTTATATGTGTGTTCGGTGTATAATGTGGGACATTAAGTCCAGGAACCACTGTAACGTTAAAACAGCGAGTGACGCGACATAGGCGTGGGTAGTCTTTGTCTGGGAGGCCTAGCCGTGCTAACCATGGTGTAGGTGACGTGACTATTTAACGATACAGTCGCTACCCTGATTCTGGGTGACTTTCATGGTGGAAGTGATGTGAATTATTATTGGTGAATATTGTGGGACATTAAAGTCCAGTGAATCATCTTTATAAGGAATTGGAGGGGAAAGAAATACATCGTGTGCCGTCGGGTGAGGGACGCAACGCGATGCCGCAATGATGGAAAGGTAACGGGATAGCATTTTCATCTCGATCCATCTACTTCGAGTTTTAATGAAGTGAACAGTAAGGAGTGTAAACCAGTGGGACATTAAATCGTCATGTGAATAGTGGATAAAGTTACGATTAAACTGAAATAAAGGGAATAAGCGAGAGGATACGAGTCGCTACTTCTTGATCAACCACATGTTAATATATCAGTCCAGTCTCGTGGACTAGAGAGATCAAGGGAATCAACTTTCTCTTGTCTCATCGGGACACCGAATTCAACATCATCATCTTGCTGGGAGACTTGAATTTACCGGCAAGACAACGAGATCCATCGGAGGAAGACTGCTAGAAGACTGTCTCCTCCCCACAGTAAGTACCTTTATTGGTGTAGCTGTATCGCTGGCCAGTAGATAGGTTGCAATGATGAATACTTGCTGTGGCTATGCCAATGATCTCCAACGACCATCAATGACAAGGGGTGAGTGATTACTTTATAATTGTGTACTCTCTTATCTTTCTTTCTAATCAGGGCAACCCAAAAAATAAATCCACAACTATTATTGTATCAGATAGTGCGAGCTATTTCAATTTATAAAACTGGCCCAAGGGGGGGAGATGAGAATATCAAGGGGAGTCTTTTCAGGACCGGCGACTCGTTTTCTCCCCACCCGCGGGTGACTGGAAATATTATTACCCCCAGGGAAATTTTTTTTTGAAAGGGGGGTAACCCAAAAGGTGTCTCGTTTTTCCCCCAATTAAAAATATCTGGGGGCGTATCAAGGCCTTTTTGCTAAAATTTCTTTCCGGGGTTTCCCAAAACATTTTTCCATGTAATCCATCGATTAATTTGAGGTGTCAGTTATAAGATCTCCAAATGTTTGGGGAACTATGAAGAATTTGTTGACATTAAATATTAACTACTTGACAGTACACACCTCTTAGAATTTTTGGGAAAATGAGAAATAACAGGCCTATGTTGCTACATCAGACCCTTTTTTTTTGAAGAAAAGAACTTTTCCTTGAACCCTGGTACTGTAAGTGGTGATAGACAAATTTTTTAGCGGAATGGGGATTGCCGTTAGAGGACCCCTTTTGGAACTTTGAGGGGGTTTTTCGGTTTCCCCTTAGTTGGGTTTTAAATGAGTTTTTTTAAAGAACGGATAATTTTCTAGTTGACAACTGTTTGGAGACCCCTTTTTTTGGGATAGATGTTTTAAATTTATGAGTCTGTGTTAAAAGGGATATGATGTGGTAGCTTACTTACTAGTGTTTATGAAATTGTGGAAAGTTCTTTTTCCACTTTTGTTGTTTTTGGGAACCCATTTTGCATTTTGATTTTGTTGAATTGGGTTTTTTGGTATTTCCCGTTTGTTGTTGCCAGAGCTTTCAGGTTATTCTTGTACCTTGATTTTTTAGCAATAATGCCTTGCCTTTCCCCCAAAGCATCTGCTTCTGTTTCCCCCTTTGGGAACATTTTGCTGCAATAATGTCTGTTTGTTTTCTTTTTTTCAACTGGCCGAATTTATATTATCTAAATCTCAGATATCCAGGGCAGCTCTTGTTTAATCCCCCTTTTTTAACTGGTGTATTTTCAAGGGTGGAGGAACATTGTTTTTTTTTTTTCCCCGGATATTTAGTCTGTAAAATACGAAGCACAAAGTTAAAAATATTTTCCAGTGTTTCCTGTAGTTTTGTTTACCAACTTTTTTTTCTTTTTAGGCCATCCGTTCCCCATGATTTTCCTGACGTGAAAATATTGGTATTTTCCCCAAAAATACTTAAACCT